>JAIUZE010040285.1:0-22296 GCA_022085475.1 Heliosperma pusillum | reverse complement strand
TAGACCTGGCAAATGGGTCAAACGGGTCGGGTTTGGGTCGGGTCAGTTTGGGTCGGGTCATATCGGGTTTGCTCAACCTTTCGGGTCGGGTCGGGTCGGGTCATTTTCGGGTTTGGGTCAGTTTTGGGTTTGGGTCACTTCGGGTTTGGGCCATTTCGGGTTTGGGTCATTTTGGGTCGGGTTATTTTAGATTCATTTCCGATTTATTTAAGCCATTTTCAAGTCAAAATGATCAAGTTAGTTTTCAAGTCAAGCCCGGCGTCGAGCCAAACTCGCACGAGCCGACTTCGACCAAGCCGAGCTTGAGCTGATTGTGGGCTGTCTCGTCTCATTATCAGTATATCACCCCTAATCACAATAAATTGGGTCATTTAAGATCATTTTAAATCGGGTTGTCTGTGGGTAGGTGGTTTTGGGTCGGGTTATTTTGGGTCGGGTCTATTTCGGGTCAGTCAAGGTTCGGGTCGGGTCTAGGTCGGGTCGGGTCAATTCGGGTTTCGGGTCATCCTCGGGTCAAGCAGTTGCGGGTCGCTTTCGGGTCTCGGGTCAGCCTTATCGGGTCGGGTTATTCGGGTCGGGTCAGTTTTGCCAGGTCTACTGACAACTGACAATGAAGATCAAAACAAGATAGCTCAATAGCACATAGAAGACCATTAGTTTAAGGCACACCATATCTGCCGAAAAACCTTCATTTTTTTTATTCTACTCGATTATACACGAAAAATATTGTTAATTTCAATATTCTCGTTGTTTGAGGGGTACGATAAAAAAAAAAATACATCCAATGTACCTATGAATAATTGAATATCTCAACACAAAAAGTCAATGAACAAAGGGAATTCATATCTTCAAATGCAAAATCTTTGTTGTAACTACTAATAACTATTCTCTTCCAAGACTTCAACTATGTTGTTTTACACAAAACTCGTCCCAAGCAGCTAGCTTGGGCTAAGCTAAAGAACCAACGCCGATCTTGGGGCCATGATTTTCAAACGGAAACGGCTGGTGGTAATCAATGGACGTTCAATCAACGGAGTAAAGTCCATTAAAAGTCCATGCCACCCATACCTCCCATACCGCTCATGGGTGGAGATGCGTCCTTCTCGTCCTTGGGTGCTTCGACAATTACAGCTTCAGTTGTAGTCATCAAGGCCGACACACTGCAGCAAATGACACATTTTAATAAACTTGGAATTGTTGCAAAGATTAAAGTTGCTGAAGTGGTAAAGGCGAAAGATCAAATCCAAAACTAGACTTGCCTGGCGGCATCAGCCAAAGCTGTCCTGATAACCTTGAGTGGATCTATGATACCAGACTTCACCATGTCTACGTATTCCCCTGCTCGATAGAAAAAACGTGTAGGTATAAATAAAAACGTCTCCGCCCTATACAAACTACTAACAAATTTCTCATTCGAAAATAATTAAAGGTTGGCTAACACGAATCATCAATAAGAGAATCAATATAAGGTAAAAAAAAAAAAAAAAGGGTAAACGATTATTAGATCAATAAATAAATAGTGTCGATAGAGGAGAAGCGAAAAGCATTAAGTGGGAAACCTTTTAAAAAGGAATTTAAAAAAATGGATGTAAAATATAATATGAAATTAAAAATAGAGAAAAAATTAGTACGGAGTACAAAACATCTCATCTAAATGGTAATAAAAGGTGATTCAATATGAAAAGAAAAAAGTTACTCGTAGATGTATTAAAGAACAAGAGAGTAAAAAATACTAGTTAATTTGATAGGAAATAAACAATTAGACAATCGAGGCCCATACTAAACCCCATGGTCGCAGATATATAGCTTGTACCTTTGGCAGCATCATAACCAAGGTCATGATCATCCTGCTCAAGCAATTTGCCAACAACGAGAGCTCCCTCAACCCCAGCATTTGAAGCAATCGTGTAAACAGGGGTCTGTACAAATGAGCGTTAATAATGAATTACCGCTTGCCAAAATGGAACATAACACATCATACTGATAGTTAAGCTTAGAAACATAAAAAAAAATGCCCACAGACACATACTTTAAGGGCCGCTTGTATGATCTGTACACCAATCTTCTGGTCGTAGTTGGCCGTCTGTAATTTATCAAGTTCTTTTGAGGCGTACAGAAGAGCAACACCGCCACCTGGCACAATACCTTCAGCAACTGCAGCTTTAGTGGCATTTAGTGCATCAGTCACTCTATCCTTCTTTTCACTGACTTCAGCTTCACTAGCTCCTCCAATCTGGTCACAGAAACCATGTATAACAAAAAGAAACATTGAGAAATTTCTGAAACTTGAATCTTAAGAAACCTAATATATTAGTACTTTCAGTGAGAAATGCTTTCATAAGAGTACACAAAAGATTACTCATATATTGGGGGATATTTAGATTAAAGTACGAAAGCGACACAGAAGCGTAGTAGTATGATGTAAAGAAACACTTTGACAATATTAGTAACTGAAGGACGGAAGTACAAAACAGTGGAACAGACCTTCAAGACAGCAACCCCGCCAGAAAGTTTCGCTAACCTCTCCTCCAGCTTCTCCTTATCATAATCAGATGTACTTAGTTCAATTCCGGATCTAATCTGTTTTGCACAAATAATGATAGTAGAAATTGTCAAATTCATAATGTCAGTAACACCCAAAGCAAATACTATAATAAGAAAGTTAACCCACTATTCACCTGCTCACATCTTTCCTCAATGGACTTTTTGTCACCCGAGCCATCAAGAATGACCGTGTCATCCTTTGAGACAGTTATCTGCAGGACACCACATTTAAAAGTTATGTGCGATGGCAATATAATACATATACATGTGCAAATATTGATGGCCAGTTTTAACGTAGTATCGTGACAAAATCTACATTGGGTGCTTATTACGAGATAGTTTAGAGCACCTACTAGAGGCATAAACTAGAATATTCAAATTCATTGAACAAATGAAGAGAAAACCAGGATTTATGTAAGATACACAGTGCTTAAACTCTTAGACTAAGAAAAAGGAAATTACAAAACTGTATATGCATACCTTTTTGCATGAACCAAGCACGTCAAGATCAAGTTTTTCCATGTCCATGCCAAGTTCTTCAGTTATCACCTGCACAAAAGGCGTTAAATCCAATTGCCCAAAGATTCCCCCAAAAGAGGCCGCAGGTAGCTAAGTTCAGTAAGAGCTGTATATAAGGAAACTCACCTGCCCTCCAGTAAGTGTGGCAAGATCCTGCAAGTTGGCCTTCCTATTCTCTCCAAATCCAGGAGCTTTAACAGCGCAAATCTATCAAAAGTAACAAGTTCGTGATTAAAAAAAGAAAAAGAAAAAAAAAAAAAAAAACTTAATTTCAAGTAGCACAACAGGATTGTACAAAGTAAGATATAAGAACCTTTAGACCAGCACGAATCTTGTTCAAAATGAGAGTTGCCAAGGCCTCACTGTCGACATCTTCAGCAACAATCAGCAATGGCTTTTGCCGCTGCATTGAGGATCACAAATTAGTTATATATTAACAGACTAGCAAGACTCGTAAGCAGATGACAAAAAGATTGAGCAACAATTACCATACCTTCAATGCCAACTCCAGAGCTTTCACTACAGAAGTTAAGCTAGTAATTTTCTTTTCGTGTATCAAAATAAGTGGGTCATCCAATTCCTATAAGCATTGGGTATCAAATCGAGTCAGTACATCAATATGTTAATTTCAGGCACAAAACTACCTTCTGAATGGAATTTGGGAAGCCAAAAGTAAGCTTACACATTTCTGGGTCTTCTGGTTGGTGATGAAGTAGGGAGAAATGTAGCCCCTGTCCAGCTTCATGCCCTCAACAACCTCGAGCTCGTTGTACAATGTTTTGCCATCCTAAAAATGTGATTGATACAATCAGATTTATTCCTATTTTGCTAGGAAACTCCAAGGACAACTATAATACTGCACGAAGAGACAACTCGAGTCCGAAATTAGAACAGAATCACAGAACAGGGGACAAAATTTCATTAATGTAAGCTCCATTCTCTTCTAGAGCAAGAAATAGACTGAACAACTTACTTGGATTGTGATAACACCTTCCTTGCCAACCTTTTCCATAGCCTTTGCAATCATCTCACCAATCTCCCTGTCTCCATTAGCTGAGATAGTACCAACCTACAAAATGGAAGGCACCCCAACATTTTAACTACAGAGGGTTATAATTATAATACAGCATTTTTCATCACAAAGAGTAATAAAATAGTTTCCTCACAAACCTGAGCAATCTCATCTGAGGTGCTGATCATCCTTGCTCTGCTCCTCAAGTAGTTTACAACAGCATCAACTGCCATTGTCATGCCGCGCCTGAGGTCCATTGCATTCATTCCAACTCCAACTGATCTAACTCCCTCAATCAATATAGCCCGAGTAAGAACTGTAGCACATGTGGTACCTACAATTGCAATCGAGAAAAGTTAAGACTAACTCAAGTGAGTTCAAAGCGATAGAACAAAAGAGAGTTCTCTTTAGAAGAAAACACAGCAAATCAACAGCGGCGCAAAGGGAGATCATCTAGGCAGGTGCAAGAGAAAAACATACTTCAGCAAACCCGGGTAAATTTCATATTTTATTTGCATCACCTCATGTCCATCACTCATTTTTTTGGTGTACTTAATAGAATGGATGACTATTTTAGGAAGTTTTCAGCTTTTTCTTTCTAAGTAACAGTCAAAATACCAACTTACAAAACAGATTCGGAGTTATTTTCATTTTGGCAAAAATTGAATAACAAATAATATTATCCGTTAGATGGATAACGAGTATGTTTCCAGATCTTTATCCATTAAGGTTGTGGTTTTGGGAGCTTAAACCATGGTGGGACGAGTATGGGGGAAGTTTTTGGTTATTGGATGCAGATGCAGATGCAGATGCAAGTGCTATTACAGAAAGCACAAATCTACCCCTCTCCACCAAGCCCCAGCTTGATGGCATCCTACTATCTAAGTCCTTAGGCTCATTAACCAACTGTTCTAGAACACAATCTTTTCCTTCATATAAAGTGAACTAAAAAAAACACACAAAATGTCGCATGTAACAATGCATGATCTATATGAAACAAATCTCATCCTTTGGATGTGAAGACTAAATTGATAAGCCGCATAATCATGTAACATGTACTAATATCACATTCGAGCTGCCTGGTATAAGAAACAATAACAAACTAGTTCATTTTAACAATCCTAGACTCTTATAACAATCAATGCAATGAGCACAGCATAGTCCTTACAACAACAGAAAAAAAAAACCGGGAAAAAAAAATAGAGTTACATACAACTAATTGGAACTTGGAAGGGTAAATACTCACCGTCTCCGGCAACATCATTGGTAGAGTTGGCAACTTGCTTAACAAGGCTGGCACCCAAGTTCTTGTACCTATCTTTGAACTCGATGCTCTTGGCAACGGTCACACCATCCTTTGTCACTTTCGGAGCCCCATAGCTTTGCTCAATAATTACATTGCGCCCCTATAGACCAAGCAATATGCGACATCATTAATCCACTCATCTAACATCGAATTCAAGGGTACAGGACTCCCAGTTTTCCCCCTCCAAAATTCAGCAAATGCTAGCATCATATTGTGAATATATGTCTAATCAATATAATGGACCTCAAAAAAATTACAAGTACATAAGTAGTAAATAAAAATTCACAACTACCAAATATACGGAAACCCAATTTGGTTAAAAATGTGAAAAGTGAAAACTAAAGCTTTTAAGTTAAGAAACTTCACTCTTGGGCCCATAGTAACTTTCACAGCATCTGCAAGCTCTTCGATACCCCTCAACATTGACTTACGGGCATCCTCACCAAACCTAATTTCCTTGGCTGCATAATTCCTGCTCCAATTCAATCTCGCAACCTACAGGTAAAAATAATTTTTACCCAAATTAATTAAATCTCACAAATCTCCAATGTTCACATTTTGGTGGGAAATACATGACAACAAATCAAATTAAGAGAACAAACAGAAAAAATTAAAAGTACTGATATTCATACACCACGTAAAACACAAATAACTCATACAGAGAGATAGTCAGAGCACACAAAACTTCATCTTGCAGCAGAGAACTTCCTTGAGGAGAAACAACAACATTACCTCGGTGCCTTAGTGGCTCCCACTAACAAATGGGTAAGGGGGAGTCGGATTTACACAGCCATACTATTGCGTTATTAATACAAAGAGACTGTCTCCAAACGACCCAAAATAAAAATTGCATCGAGGATTCCACCAAAGGACTACTCTTTCACAGTATAAAGAAGCAAGGCCAATTTAGTGAGTCATTTTGCTTTATTCCGTAACAATCCAGAACGAAAGGGTAATGAGTCTTCGACTCAATTGGAAATGAAACGGAAACTTCCTTGAGGTCAGATTGAAAAATAAAGGTTTGAACTTTGAGTTGAATCACAGACATTACAATCAATTCTTTCCGTCTCAGTCATTAGTTTACCTTTTATATTCATTATGAGCAGTATTTTAATCAAAGTTAAACAAATGATTCCGACGGAAGGAGTAGTACACTAAAACCCAAATAAAAATTACAATCAATCAATTTACATAATATAATGACACAACAATTCAATAGTACACAAACAAGTTCAATATTACAGCAAAGAATTAAAAATTAAAAATAGATCACTTTCTTCAGCACAAAGTGTAAGTGAAGATTGAATGATTCAATCATTAAACGAAAAAAAACCCAGAAAAGCTTAAATCATGAGACAAAAAACCCAGAAAAAGCTAAAATCATGGAGCACAAATTAGAAACACAATCTCAATTGAAAAGGTGGGAGTAAGAGGGAGAACATACAGTGCGTGTGGTGGTGCGAGCACGTGCGGCAATGGCGGCGGCGGCGTTGAACATGGTGGAATGTTGGTCGGAGAATCGAGACTGTAAACTGCAAAGAAGAAGAAGAAGAAATAGTGTGGTGTATTAGTGAACAAGAAAGGGTAGATTTGGGAAATAGTACTTTTTATGGGTTTAGGGTTTTACATCTCCAAATTATTAAATTATTAATTATATTAACATTAATTATAAATATTAGTTATTTCTTTATTATTTCTTAAATTATTTTTAATCATTACTTAATAGTTATAATTGCTTATTATTAGTCGGTGCGAGTGATTGGAAACTTATGTGATTTGTTAAATGTAAATGGAAAAATAAAACTTTGTAAGGATTTATTTTGTTTACTCCCCGAAACAATTGTCCAACAGTCGGTTGAAGGTATTTCTAGTTGTAACAAAAAGGAAAAAATTTAACAAAGGATTAGTCTTTCAAAATCAGGGTAATTGCGATATTATCATCAATAAGTCTTGCCTTGCGACGGGTCAAGTCCCCTCACAAAGAGCAAGTGGCAAGGCAAGTGGGGGCTCCATTTGCACCCCACTTCCCCTCACTTGCTCTTTGTGATAGGAATTTGACATGTCGCAAGCACTTGCCCCCCACTTGCTCTTTGTTAAGGGGATTTGACCCGTCGCAAGAGCTTGCGACGAGTCAGTCCATCATAAATGAGAATTTGTGTATTATCAGTGTATCATGTGTGACAATTTGTTCTCATTTTGAAAGTCGTAGTTTAGTCATATATTTCCATCTCACAAAACAACACTTAACTCGCCCTTGATTGCGAATGTAAGGACTCAAGTTGCCTCCTCTTCAACCATTCGACGTCGCCATCACCACCTCAACGCAATCTTGCCTTTGCAAAAGACGCTACAGGTAAATTTCTAATGTGAATATATTTCTTTGCTAAGTATCGAATTGATATACTCGATTTTCCAAAGTATTGAAAGATAGCAGGATTGGAACGAGCTCATATCAATAGTATAGATCTCGTTAAAGCTCGTATGAGTAATACTTCTCATGGCAATCACAACAACTAGAAAAACTCGAGAGCTCAAGGCGTAATCAGGAGTAGAATGCATTGAATTGTTGGAGCATGTAAATTGTGAAATGGTTATGTAACTTGAATGTTTGTTTTTCTTAAATGTTACAAAAATAATATCATAAACTATCTAAAATTTGAAAAATTGTAGACAATCACTGCAATTGTATTTAAACTTTTATACTCCGTTTGAATCCATAACCATTTATCATCCTTTTCGTTGTTGATTAAGTGCCATAAAACGCTTACACCCAATTTCGCTTAAGATAATTTTTAACACGCCAACCTTTTGAAATTAGAAGGATAGAAAGAAAATAAGATACCGAAAGCACAAAAAAAAATAGCAATTAGCAAGGGAAAACCCATTATTCTGTTTAATGCAAAATCTTTTTTTGTTCTAAGAACTATTCACCTCAACTATTCTGTTGTTTTACAAATAATAACTCTTCTAAGCAGAGCTAAAAAATGGGCTAAACTGTGGCATACATGCAAACCCCAATTTGTGGTTCGCTGAACGTACTCAAACACGTTAAAAGTCCATGCCGCCCATACCGCCCATGGATGGAGATGAGTCTTTCTCGTCGTTAGGTGCCTCGACCACAACAGCTTCAGTTGTCGTCATCAAGGCCGACACACTGCAGCAAATAACACATTTTAGGAAACTTAAAAGAATTAGAGTTGGAATTTTAGGGAAGGCCAGCTGAAACAATACTTACCTGGCAGCATCGGCCAAAGCTGTCCGAATAACCTTAAGGGGATCTATGATCCCTGATTTCACCATATTTACGTATTCTCCTGCTCAATCAAACCACCCACCAACAATTAATACCAACAGCAGAAACAAAGTTTGTATACCAATTGACGTTGGGACGAAAAAACGAGAACCATCATCTTAATAAAAAAAAAATAGGAAAAGTATGAAAAATAAAGTTGGCCAAAAATCAAAATCAGTAACAATGTGTCCGCGGAAAAGGAGGACCCTGTATGAATATGAGCTTTTGTGTAAGGCATAATTTGTGCATTGTCAAATGCATTATATTAACGGTTTTACAAGGTATTTGAGTATTCTGTATAGCATAGTATGGGTCTACAGGGATCTTATTACTTTATTAGTTTTTGTCTAAAGACAGAAGTATCGGACAAATAACTAGTACCTTTGGCAGCGTCATAACCAAGGTCATGGTCATCCTGCTCGAGCAATTTGCCAACAATGAGAGCTCCCTCGACTCCAGCATTTGACGCAATAGTATATACAGGAGTCTGTAATATCATTCAAAAGAAATGTCAGCCACTTTAGTAAATAAAACAAAAGACGGGTTCAGTTTGCATTTATAAACTAAGTCAGCAGTAAAAAAAATCATAGAAGCGTACTTTAAGGGCTGCTTGTATGATCTGTACGCCAATCTTTTGGTCATAGTTGGCCGTCTGTAATTTATCAAGTTCTTTTGAGGCGTACAAGAGAGCAACACCACCACCTGGCACAATACCTTCGGCAACTGCGGCTTTAGTGGCATTTAGAGCATCAGTCACTCGATCCTTCTTTTCACCAACTTCAGCTTCACTAGCTCCTCCGATCTGATCATTGAAACCATTTATAAATTACTCTTGTGTGAGACCTCCGAAATTATTTTATATTTCTTTTGACTAACAAATAGAGTCGACTATGACCATTTTTTTTTGGATCATGCAAGTGTAATACTGACCTCCATTTCATCGTGTTCTTCCTCTCTACAATATTAGTGAGATGGCTAATGGCTTTTGAAAAAGAGAAGAACATGAAGACATGGAGCAACGTTTAGAATTCGCCGAGTTTTTTATCATTACTTCGAAAAGTCAAACACGAAAAATTTCACTTTTTCCTGTACTCGAGATTAATGGTCAAATGTTGAAATAAGTTGACAACCAAATAAAATTGAAATGGAGGGAATATACATGCCACAAGCATTGATCTCATGTGTGCAAGTGTCTAATACAACCTTTTTATGAGGTGTAAATATGTAATTTACCTGAATAATCTTGTTAAGACTTGCAATGCAAAAAGAGTAATACTTTTAGGAGTAGTAGCAACTAAAAGACCAAAGAGAGAAACACACCTTCAAAACAGCAACTCCGCCGGATAGCTTGGCTAACCTCTCCTCCAACTTCTCTTTATCGTAATCAGATGTACTTAGTTCGATTCCAGACCTAATCTGTTTTGCACAATTAATGATAGCAGCAGTTTATCAAGTTCATAATTCCACTAACACGCTGCATTAGAAAGCAAATACTGTACAAAGAGGTAAACCCACCTGCTCACATCTCTCCTCAATGGACTTTTTGTCACCTGAGCCATCAAGAATGACAGTATCATCCTTCGAGATAGTTATCTGCAGTACACCATTATTGAACGTTAAGTACTACGGCAACATGGAATACAAATAAAAAGTTGACCGTCTCAAGTTCACCAATTGACCCCACGAGAGCTAACTCTTGTTCTTACGGTTCCATACAGCTAACAAAGGGGCAGAAACCAAGGTGTTGACTACAAGGTGTATAGAGTCGGGAAAAGGTAAATTACAAACCAGTACAAGCTTACCTTTTTGCATGAACCAAGCATATCAAGATCAACTTTTTCCATGTTCATGCCAAGTTCTTCAGTTATCACCTGCACAAAAGACACCGAGATTTGATTACCCAAAGCCTCAATTTTTTTTCTAAAAAAATCAGTAGGTGGCAGAATTCAGCAAAAAAAAAACTATTTAGAAGGAAAACTCACTTGTCCTCCTGTAAGTGTTGCAAGGTCCTGCAAGTTGGCCTTCCTATTCTCACCAAATCCAGGAGCTTTAACAGCACAAACCTGCCAGAAGAAACGGTTTCATAATTAATAAAATGCCTCCATCAAGTAACACCACGACAGGAAAGGGTTGTTAAAAGTAAAGAAATATAACCACCTTTAGACCAGCACGAATCTTGTTCAAAATAAGAGTTGCCAAGGCCTCGCTGTCAACATCTTCCGCCACAATCAATAAAGGCTTTTGTCGCTGCACGATGACATTGTAATGATATATTAACAAATTTGCAAAATTCAAAATCAAGTTCCGAAAAATTCCAAGTAAAATACCTTTAAGGCCAACTCCAGAGCCTTCACTACAGCATTTACACTGGTAATTTTCTTTTCGTAGATCAAAATAAGTGGGTCATCCAATTCCTGAAATCACAAGGTATCCCAATCAAGACTATGCATCCACATGTTCTAAGAGAAAGGAACTCTGCCATAAACAGAATGTAGGGAAGCATGCTTACACATTTCTGGGTTTTCTGGTTGGTGATGAAGTAGGGAGATATGTAGCCCCGGTCCAGCTTCATACCTTCGACAACTTCCAACTCGTTGTACAATGTTTTGCCATCCTACAAAATGACGCGATAGAACCAGATTAGTTGTTGTCAAAGTTCTTTGACAACTACAATACTGCACAAATAGATACCTCACTAGTCTTAAACTTAAATACAGAGCTAGAGTAAACCAACTTACTTGGATTGTGATAACACCTTCCTTGCCGACCTTTTCCATAGCTTTTGCAATCAACTCGCCAATCTCCCTGTCTCCATTAGCTGAGATAGTACCAACCTACAAAAGTGAAAGGCACCAGAACATTTTAAATCCATAGCTTATGATTATGCCACGTAGTTCATTGCAAAGAGTACCACATCGCAAACCTGAGCAATCTCCTCTGAGGTACTAATCATCCTTGCTCTGCTCTTCAAGTAGTTTACAACAGCATCAACTGCCATTGTCATCCCACGTCTAAGATCCATTGCGTTCATTCCAACTCCAACGGATCTAACTCCCTCGATCAATATAGCACGAGTAAGAACCGTCGCACATGTAGTACCTAAAATTCCATAGAGATAAGTTAAAACTTAAAACTAATCTTTAAGGGTTAAATTGGTAGAACAAAATGTTCTCTTTATAAACTAACACACAATATTTCAAATTTAGACAGTCCATCTATCTAATGAACAAGTAAGGTAATGGAGGGAGCCAACGTGGTGGGTGAAAGCAAATATCATAGTACACTATGCATCCAGGCTGCAACGGGTATGAGCAGGACGCGTGTATGAATAGTGTCCTGACAAATGGTGCACGAGTTACAGGTAAAGGTTTTAAACATTATACCAAAAACTGGCATGGGACGTGGGTATGGTTATCAAAATCATACTGACACCGGTGATAAGCAGTTCATACTCAGTCACTCTGTCTTCGCTAATGATTCTTTCCAATAAACATTAAACAGACAAATAATACTAAGTCTCAATACTCACCATCTCCGGCAACGTCATTGGTAGAATTGGCAACTTGCTTAACAAGACTGGCGCCCAAGTTCTTGTACCTATCTTTGAACTCAATGCTCTTGGCAACGGTCACACCATCCTTTGTCACTTTAGGAGCACCATAGCTTTGCTCAATAATCACATTACGCCCCTACAAACCAACCATGTAACATCTAAATTTAGAGAACACGAACTTGCCCTCTGAAGCGTACCATATGCTAGCATCATTATTACTTTTAGAAATCGAATCCATCTAATAGATACTGAACTTTTTCTAACATCTGACAAAACTAAAGCATACAGTACTAAATAACGCAAATTATGTTCTATAATGCCCTCCAAGCCATAATCATATTTCTGACAAATATACACATTATGTTCTGAAATGCACATGACACACGTCAAAACTGATATGAATGTCGCAAAATGAATTAGCGAAATGATACAATCCACAACTAATAACTATCTGTAACATCTCATACAAAAATAACCCAGGTTAAGAAACCTCACCCTTGGGCCCATTGTAACTCTAACAGCATCCGCAAGCTCTTCAATACCCTTCAACATTGACTTACGGGCGTCCTCACCAAACCTTACTTCCTTAGCTGCATAATTCCTGCTCCACTTCAAATTTGCAACCTACATATAACAGTTTTTCCCGGAAAAAAATACATCAGCAAATTTACAATCTTGATATACTCGTGATCATATACAAGTCACATAAAACACATTTAAAAAAGTCTAAATCATGACAAATAGAGCAACTAACAAACTCTATCAAACTCTGCAACATATAAACTGAACACTAACTCTTGTGTAAGAAGGCCTTACACAAGCATGATGTAAAACCGTCTTACAAAAGACTAATAGAGTAATCTAAAGCAGCATATTAGAATTTCTACATCAAATGCAGCACAAATTAAAAATTGACGATTAAAATCCAATCACAGCTCCAAAAATAAAAATTCAATCTTCAGCAAATAAATCAATAACCAATGATCAAACAGAAAACCCATAAACGCATATATCCATAAACATACAAATGATCATTGAAAACATAAACCCGTATCGAAAACAAATAAAGCTTCAATCTTTAAGCAAACAAATCAACAACCAATGATGAAACCAAAAACCCAGAAAAGAATAGATCCATAAACAAACAACCGATCATTAAATACACAAAATCAGTATCGAATTAAGAAAACAGATGGCATACATTGCGAGTGCTGGTTGTTCGAGCACGGGAAGCGAGGGTGAATGCTGCACGAAACATGATTGAATGATGAAGGATAATGAGGAAAATACAGAGAAAATGTAGTGAAGAAGATGAAGAAGATGATGATGATGAAATGGGGAAAGGGTGAAGTGGGTATATATAAAGAAGGAGAAGAGAAGAAGTGTGAAGAATAGTCTAGAAGGAGAAACTATGGAGGAGGATCTAGTTCATCTTCACTAGGGTTTAGGGTTTTAGAATTCAAGTGCTTGGTGATTGACTTTGTGGGTTTAATGACTTTTTGTTGGTATCATAAACTCATAGGTTGGAGTGTAAACTACTAAGGTTCACAAGTTTTAAGTGATTTGATTAGCTTGACTCAAACTGAAAACAATATCAATTAACAAGGGATGTTGTTTTTAGAGATTGTGAGTTGTTTAACTGAAAGATTCAAGGGATATGACTTGGATACAATCCTCTACAGCAAAGCACAAGAGAAAAAGGATTCAAGACTGGTTTTAGAGACAGTTTCAAGTGTTACAGCAAAGCACAAACACCCTAGACTAACCTCAACAGCAAGTAAGTTAAACCACAGCAAAGCACAGGTATAACTTAGCTCACAATACAAGGCACTGATCAAACACCTTGGAGGTGTATCAGGCTTGCTTCAAACTACAGCTCTTAGCACAAGTTTGATAACATTGAGTGATTTCTCAAAGTTTAATTCATTCATTCATAAAAGTCTGCTTACAACAACATACAAGACCTCCTTATATAGAGGGACTGATATCTTGTGAACCATTGGATGTATGTATCATCCAAGGGCCAGCTTAGGATCTAAACTACTTCTACTGACATTAATTAAGGGCCTCACAAGAGGACGAGCTTAACAACTATAAAGAACAGACACAAAACACAAAAGAAAACAGACTGAGCAAAAGCAAATAAAGTAGTTTTTGGAGTTTTCCTGAAATGGAAATCTGTTGATCTTGTTGTCTTGTGCTTTGCTCTGGGTGTTTTGTTGCTCCTTGGAACTCTCCACTCTTATGAGGACATAGATAAACCTGCCTTAGATGAAGACAAGTTGACTTAAGCAAAAGAAAACATCATCTGAGCATGTACTACCTCTGCTATGCTGTTTACTGGACTCTAGCTTTGGGGTGTCTGTTTCATGGGTTTTTACTAGACTTCAAAATGGTTTGTCCTGGGCAAACTTGTAGCTTAGAGGGTTGTCTTGATGGTAGGCCATAGTGGGGGTGGTTGGGATGCCCTGGTGTACCTCCTAGAGGCTGGGTTTGTTAACTGGTCTGTCTGGGCCTGAATGGCTCTGTTTCTGTTTTGTGTGGGTAATGTGGGTTGTGTTGGGGAGGGGCATGGGTTGTTGAACCCTGAACTGTCTTCTTCATTGGGGTGGCTTGGCTTGGGTTGCTCTTGACTTGTCATAGCTTGTTGTTTAGACCTTGTAATTCGAGCTTCCATCTGAGGGGTCAAGCTTGTCTTGTATGTGGCTTGATCATCAAGGCCCCTTGGGTGAGCTCCTGCTGCAGCCTCCCCAGGTTGAAAAGGGCTTGACCTCAAGCCTGTGTCTCCTTCTCCCTCAGAGTCTTCAAAGAAAGGACTAAGATCTCCAACATTGAATGTCCCATGGACTGCATACTCTCCTGGTAGATCAATTTTGTAGGCATTGGGACCTATCTTCTCTATGACTTGAAAAGGACCATCTGCTCTTGGCTCTAGCTTGTTCTTTCTCTTGGAAGGGAACCTTTCTTTCCTTAGGTTGATCCATACTAGATCTCCTGGTGCAAAGTCTTTCTTGGTCTTAGGAACCTTGGCATTCTTCTTGTACAGATCATTAGCCTTCTCAATTTGTTTCCTGACTGATTCATGGAGTTTTAACATTTGTTCCACCCTCTTCTTGGCATCATAGTGGACTTCTGACCTGCACACATTAGACAAACTCAAAGGCATTAAGGGGTAAGTACCATAGACCACTTCAAAGGGGGAGTGGCCTGTGGCTGCTGATGGAGCTCTATTGAAAGAGAACTCTGCTTGAGCCAACTTCAAGTCCCAATCCTTGAGAGATTTGCTGACTATACACCTCAAGATTCTTCCCAAGGTCTTGTTAGTCACCTCAGTTTGGCCATAAGTTTGAGGGTGATGGGAGGTACTAAACAATAACCTAGTGTTAAGCAGTTTCCACAATGTCCTCCAGAAATGGCTCATAACCTTTGTGTCTCTGTCAGACACAATGGTCCTTGGAACTCCATGTAACCTCACCACCTCATCAAGGTATAGCTCTGCTACACTCACAGCATCCTCAGTCTTCTTGCATGCAATGAAATGTGCCATCTTACTGAATCTATCCACAACCACCATGATAGAATCCTTCCCTCTTGCTGTCCTAGGCAATGCCTTTATGAAATCCATACTAACATCCTCCCAAGGCCTACATGGGACTGGTAGGGGAGTGTAAGGTCCTGCTTGGAAAGAACTCTTGGCCTTTTGACAAACTCCACACCTTCTGGGCACTATTTGAACTTCTCCCATCATCTTAGGCCAATGGAATTGATCTTGTAGTATGTCCACAGTTTTCTGAACCCCAAAGTGTCCTCCAAGGCCACTTCCATGTACCTCCTTAATCAATAGATTCCTATAAGATCCTCTGGGAACACACAGCTTGTTCCCTTTAAATAAGAATCCATTTTGCAAAGTGTAGGGTGAATCAATGGTTCTTGTTCCCTCTTTCTGTGCCAACCAATCCTCTGCAAAGTCTGGATCTTCTTGATACATATCCTTCATGAACTCAAAACCAAGAACCCTTTGCTCCATAGTTGATAGCAGAGTGTACCTCCTAGACAATGCATCAGCCACCACATTTTGTTTGCCCTCTGTGTACTTGCTAGAAAAGGTGAATGACTGAAGGAACTCCACCCACTTAGCATGTCTGTGACTGAGCTTATGCTGGCCTCCTATGTACTTCAATGCCTCATGATCAGAGTGTAAGACAAAAGGTTTGGGCTTCAGGTAATGACTCCAATGCCTCAGAGCTTTGACAAGAGCATAGAACTCTTTATCATATGTAGAATAGTTTAGCTTGGCACCACTTAGCTTTTCACTAAAGTAGGCTACAGGTTTCTTCTCGTGGATGAGGACAGCTCCAATTCCCACTCCACTTGCATCACATTCAACCTCAAATAGGCAATCAAAGTTTGGCAATCTGAGGATAGGTGCACTGCACAAGAGCTTCTTCATGTGTTTGAAAGCCTGTAAGGCATTCTCAGTCCAAGTGAACTATCCCTTCTTCATGCACTCAGTGAGAGGTGCTGCAATGGTGCTAAAATCCTTAATGAATCTTCTGTAGAAGGATGCTAAGCCATGGAATCCCCTTACTTCTGTAATACTCTTAGGGATAGGCCAAGACTGGACTGCCATGATCTTGTCTTGATCAACTGAAATGCCTCTACCAGAGACCACATATCCTAGAAACTTGACTTCCTCAGTCATGAAGGTGCACTTCTCAAGCTTCCCAAAGAGCTTGCTCTCCTTAAGTA
The DNA here is from genome assembly GCA_022085475.1 of Heliosperma pusillum. NCBI lineage: Eukaryota > Viridiplantae > Streptophyta > Magnoliopsida > Caryophyllales > Caryophyllaceae > Heliosperma > Heliosperma pusillum. The sequence continues at coordinate 5,321 of JAIUZE010040285.1, read as the reverse complement.
TTTCAAACACAGACTCAAGATGCCTCAAATGATCATCCTTGCTCTTGCTGTAGATGAGGATATCATCAAAGTATACCAACACAAATCTCCCTAGGCAAGGCCTAAGCACCTCTGTCATCAATCTCATGAAGGTACTTGGGGCATTTGACAGGCCAAAGGGCATGACAAGCCACTCATAAAGGCCATGCTTTGTTTTGAAGGCTGTCTTCCACTCATCTCCTTCTCTGATCCTCAATTGATGGGAACCTTGCCTCAAGTCAATCTTAGAAAAGAACCTTGAGCCACTTAGCTCATCCAACATGTCATCAAGCCTAGGTATAGGGAACCTATACTTGACTGTGATGTTGTTGATAGCCCTGCTATCTATGCACATCCTCCAAGTCCCATCCTTCTTAGGAACCAACAAGGCAGGCACAGCACAAGGGCTTAATGACTCCCTTACAAACCCTTTACTCATCAACTCTCCAACTTGCTTTTGCAGCTCTTGTGTAGCCTTAGGATCACATCTGTAGGCTGGTCTATTAGGTAGTACAGACCCTGGCACAAGGTCTATTTGGTGTTCAATCCTCTCAAAGGGGGTAAGCCATCAGGAAGTTCCTCTGGAAACACTTCCTTGAACTGATCAATGAGGGGCTTAGCATCTGCAGGGATCACCTTAGACTCCTCTTCCTGAACTTCTTTTGATAGCAGCATTACTATAGGTTGCTCCTCACTACACTCCTTGACCATTGCTGACTCAGATAGAAATATACCTCCACTAAAATCCTCAGCCATACTTGGACTTCCATAGCTCTTCTGGTGTGGTGGCAAGGGGGCTAATGTCACCTTCCTGCTCCCATGCTTGAAAGAATAGGTATTGCTTATTCCTTGGTGTATGGAGCTTTTATCAAACTCCCATGGTCTTCCTAATAGCAAGTGACAGGCATCCATTGGAACCACATCACACAATACTTCATCCTTGTACACACTGCCAATGGAGAAAGGGACCATGCATTGCTTATCCACCTTAACCTCTGCTCCCTTACTCAGCCATCTCAACTTATAGGGGGGAGGGTGATCTTGAGTGCTCAACTTCAGCTTATCAACCATAGTAACAGAAGCCACATTGGTACAACTACCCCCATCTATAATAATGTTACAAACCCTCCCTTGTATGGTACATCTGCTCCTGAAAATGAGGGACCTTTGATCCTCCTCCAAAGGTATCTGTTGTGAAGGCATTACTCTCCATAGGACTAAGCTGTGGCCTGTGTCAGGGAGTGCCACTATTGCCTCCTGACTAGACTCTTCTTCCTCACTCACCACTTCTTCAACCTCAGGCTCATCCCTTTCATACTCAACTAGACCCTCTTTCTCCCAAGCCTCAACTGCCATTATGGTTAAGGTCTTCTTAGAAGGGCAATCCTTCCTGAAATGTCCATAGCCTTGACATTGGAAGCACCTAATTCTGTTCTCAGTCAATGAAGTGCTTGGCTTTTGACCCATGATGCCCTTACCCTTGTCTAAGATAGGTGGGGGGGCTGTCTTGGGGGTATCCATGGTTCTAAACCCACTATAAGGTCTGGTTTGAAAAGGCCTAACAGGTTTTGGTGTAGCAGGCTTAGTCTTCCCTATCTTCTCAATTCTCAGAGATAGGTTGACAACATCATCAAATGACCACAGAGGTTGCATCCTAACCTTGTTCGCAATGTTCTTATCTAGACCCTCTAAGTACCTAGCAATCCTTTGCTCAGGTTTCTCATTTATATCACATTGTAAGGTGAGTTGTTCAAACTCCCTCAGATAGGATTCAACAGGTTTGTCTCCTTGTTTCAACTTGGACAACTTGATAAACAGATCCTGGGTGTAATCCTTAGCAATGAATTTGTCTAACAGTTTCTTTTTCAGTTTAGTCCAAGACTTGATGGGTTCCTTACCTTCCCTAGCCCTTAACCCTTTCATAGTCTCATACCAAAGGGAAGCATACCCTTTCAGTTTAAGGATGGCTACTTTAAAAGACTTGGAATCATTGTATCCCTTGTACTCAAAGATCCGTTCTACTTCTCTAAGCCATTCTAACAAGTCATCAGGATTAAGACTACCAGAAAACTCAGGGATATCTACCTTAAGATGCTTGTCTGTGTTCCTGTGGATGGAAGCTCTACTTCTTGTTGAGTCATCTGAGTCTGGGTACTCCTCATCATCAGGTGGCCTTCCTCTGCCTCCTCCTTGGCCTCTTCCACGTCCTCTACCTCTTCCTCCAGCAAGCAAATGGTTGCCTATAACCTGGTCCAAGGTTATGGTTAGGGTGGTTACAATCCCAGCCAGATCCTCCATCCTTGCTTCTACTCCTGCTAGTCTTTCTTCACTCATTGGGCTATTTTTGTGTTTTTAAATGTAGTTAGGGAAAATGAACTCACTATGACTCTCAACCAAAGCTCTGATAACCAATTTGGAGTGTAAACTACTAAGGTTCACAAGTTTTAAGTGATTTGATTAGCTTGACTCAAACTGAAAACAATATCAATTAACAAGGGATGTTGTTTTTAGAGATTGTGAGTTGTTTAACTGAAAGATTCAAGGGATATGACTTGGATACAATCCTCTACAGCAAAGCACAAGAGAAAAAGGATTCAAGACTGGTTTTAGAGACAGTTTCAAGTGTTACAGCAAAGCACAAACACCCTAGACTAACCTCAACAGCAAGTAAGTTAAACCACAGCAAAGCACAGGTATAACTTAGCTCACAATACAAGGCACTGATCAAACACCTTGGAGGTGTATCAGGCTTGCTTCAAACTAAAGCTCTTAGCACAAGTTTGATAACATTGAGTGATTTCTCAAAGTTTAATTCATTCATTCATAAAAGTCTGCTTACAACAACATACAAGACCTCCTTATATAGAGGGACTGATATCTTGTGAACCATTGGATGTATGTATCATCCAAGGGCCAGCTTAGGATCTAAACTACTTCTACTGACATTAATTAAGGACCTCACAAGAGGACGAGCTTAACAACTATAAAGAACAGACACAAAACACAAAAGAAAACAGACTGAGCAAAAGCAAATAAAGTAGTTTTTGGAGTTTTCCTGAAATGGAAATCTGTTGATCTTGTTGTCTCGTGCTTTGCTCTGGGTGTTTTGTTGCTCCTTGGAACTCTCCACTCTTATGAGGACATAGATAAACCTGCCTTAGATGAAGACAAGTTGACTTAAGCAAAAGAAAACATCATCTGAGCATGTACTACCTCTACTATGCTGTTTACTGGACTCTAACTTTGGGGTGTCTGTTTCATGGGTTTTTACTAGACTTCAAAACGGTTTGTCCTGGGCAAACTTGTAGCTTAGAGGGTTGTCTTGATGGTAGGCCATAGTGGGGGTGGTTGGGATGCCCTGGTGTACCTCCTAGAGGCTGGGTTTGTTAACTGGTCTGTCTGGGCCTGAATGGCTCTGTTTCTGTTTTGTGTGGGTAATGGGGGTTGTGTTGGGGATGGGCATGGGTTGTTGAACCCTGAACTGTCTTCTTCATTGGGGTGGCTTGGCTTGGGTTGCTCTTGACTTGTCATAGCTTGTTGTTTAGACCTTGTAATTCGAGCTTCCATCTGAGGGGTCAAGCTTGTCTTGTATGTGGCTTGATCATCAAGGCCCCTTGGGTGAGCTCCTGCTGCATAGGTGTAGGGATGTCAACAAGCCGAGCTCCATATTGTTCTTGCTCGATTTGTGTTCAAGAATCAAAACTCAAGATCGAGTCGAACTCAAGCTGAATCAACCTTTAAGAGAATGTGTTTGTTATCAAGCTTGTGAGCTTTTATGCGAGCCTAACTCGAGCTCAAATCGAGTGTATATATATAATTGTTATTTTTGTTATGTTTTTCTTGCGATATTTTCAATAATAAGGCTTGAAGATTATATGTAAAAATGTTTGACAAATAAGTGAGACATTTGATATGTGTGATACAAATATATAATCATGAAAAAATATTTTTTATAAAATATGAGTAATAGTTTATCTCATCACACAAGTTTGAGCTGTTCGCGAGTTTTTCGAGTCGAGCTAGTGTTTGCTCGGCTTGACTCGTTAAGCTCTAAGCCGATCTCGAGCGAGCTTTGACCGAGCCGATCTAGAGTTGCTCGCAAGCTGCCTCCGTTCATTATCACCCCTACATAATTTCATTGTGGTTCTTACCTTGTCTCTCATTCTTTGCGATCTTTCATTTGGGCTCTTTGCAATATGTCGATTGTTGTTTAAATCAAACATGTTTGTTTTATAGTTGAAACAAGATAAGTATTACTTGATTATTATTTGAACCCAATTTGTTAAGTATGGATCTCTGATGTACATGGAAAAGAAAATTAATGGGACTTCGACAGCGGGCGGTTGAGGCATAATTTAATGGACAAATAGGATAGACGGCAGTCGTAAGTAATCCCAAATTCGAGCATGATTAGTGAAAAACCACAACACCCTTACTCTCCCCCACCATCTCCGTCATTGACTCGAACTCCATATTTGGTTGTACTCTTTTGAATCCATCAAACATTGGGGACAGTTCCATTATAATACATCATGTCAACTGAAAAAGTTATTTAGATGAGGTAGTTTATTAAAGAGTTTCGTTAATTAGCTTAAATGAATTGTGTTTAGAGGGAAAAATATTATTACTCATATCAACAAAGAGCTATTTCTTTGTTGTAAGTATATGACAAGAAATTACGATTACATGACCTTCTATTAAAGTTCTCGGGATGTGTATGTGAGTCAATCGTTAAGCGAGCAATTGTGAGTAACCTCTCTCAATCCAATGTTTAGGCTGGGGTGTTGCATCCATCATCGAAACCTATCATGTGACATTCACTGCCATGATAAGGAACTAACACCCAATATAGTACTAACAATGCCAACATCAATGATAACAACCACGAACACACCTAGGCTGAGACGCGGAACCAAAATTATGAGTCGGTGTGTGACTGGGCCCATGTTTTAGAGTGTGAGTCGGTGAATGACAAGTTTATCCTCTACCTGTTCCCGGAATTTAAATAAACTTGGTGAATTGAATTTAGAGATAACAAGCATATTTTTGAAGAACGTAGATGGTTCAAGAAGTCTGAGCTGGTGAACGATGCGTCTATCTTTTGCACGGGCAAGGAGTCAACGACACCAATTAGGAGATGTGGCGTAGTATTGTTAGTTTTTAGTTTCGGGAAATCTATTCATTTAAATGATGTGTTACATGTTCCCATAAGTAGAAAGAACTTATTAAAAGGTATGTGGAGATAATAACGGGACGAATAATGGTGGTTATCATATCGTACATGCCTAGTTGGAGTAAGATAC
>JAIUZE010040276.1:0-21031 GCA_022085475.1 Heliosperma pusillum | reverse complement strand
CGGTGGGGGACCGGCGGCCTGTCGACCGGCCAGGACCCCCATTCCCCATACTTAGAAGATTTTTGAAGTTTTTGAAGGCGTCATTGGGGAAGCTACTGATGTGCTCCAGGCCGGTCAGAGGGCCGGCGGCCGGTCGACCGGCCAGGAACACAAGACTGAAAATTCGCCCTCTTCTTCTAATTTCTTCCTTAATTTCGAGATACCTATATATACCCTCCCCCTATTATTTTGTAAGCAGTTTTTACATTCCTCTTAGCACAAAACCCTAGATATTTGTAGCTTCTCTTAAGTACTAATTACTCTCCTAATCTTTCCCTAATTAAGCTTAGTTTCTCATTTCAAGTTGTTAGATCTAGTCTTTCCTAGTGAAATCAATTCAGTTTTGGGTTTGTATTGAGGATTTTAAGGGTGAAGACATTCTCCCTCTTCATTGATACAAGCTTGTTGGTATTAAATTTCTCATCTTTTTTGTTGTTTATGCAATTTATTTCCATTTCTAGTTTATTGTTTATCATTTGATTGTTTTAATTGTTCATCTCATAACATGATGTTCATTGAACTACTTCTTGCCTTTAGTTGTTTGATTCCCCTTAGTATGTGTGAGTAATTCTCCTCTAGGGTTTAGGGGGAGCCTAAGGAAGGATTATGTGGGGTATTAGGTTGGTTAATTAGTAAGTTTGTGGTAAATAATTTGGGTATTGCTCATATGAACACTAAGTGTTTGATGAAATGTGTAAACGAAAGTTGCCCATTTTATCAAGCATGGTTTGATTATTTCTTAAGCGACGGTGGTAGAAATGATTAGACTAGTGTTTATATGAGTGATTTGAGGCAAATGCGATGGCTTTGTTGATGATTATTGATTGTTGAGACATTAGCAATTGATTTTACTCGAATTACTTACCCATTTGCTAATTACCCTACTAGCCCATTAATCCCCCTAAGGTGAACCCTTCACCTTAGTCTTTCCCTTAATTGTTTTCATCATTATTATTTAGCTATTACTCGTTTTTCCTAGTTTTTAGTTAACTTTCCAATCCAACAATTAGTAGGCTAGAATAGGACGCGATCAAACTAGTAGTTGACCCCTTCCATCCTCGTGGATTTGACCCCTTTATACTACTTATTTTGGGTTATTTTTTATGTTTGTTTTGACGACGAAACCGTCATTAAATGGCGTCGTTGCCGGGGATGGCGTAAGGAAACTCGTAGTTTGTTTTGTGTCTTAGATTTAGCCAAGTTACTTGTTGTTTTTGTTGGTTTTTAGTTGTTAGATTATTTGTAGAGTGCCTTGCATTATTGTCTTTCCCTAGTGTGCCCAAAAACACACTAGGAGTCTAACTTGTTTTTGAGTTGCTTTGAGTGCATGCCTGGAGGTGAAGGTTTGTTCTTGAGCCATCCGGAACCCGAAAGGTTGTTTAGGACTCTCCGTGCCAATACACTTGCTCGGGTTAGGAATTCAAGAAGAGTTAGCCATAAACAAGCCAATACTTCAATTGCTTCTACATCCACTCCAACAATCGATTACCCACAAAACAACACCATTGAACCCATATTTGAAAACCCCTTCTACAATACACAACAAAATACACCACCAAATTCACCACCTACAATACCTCAACAACAAACTCAACCACAAATGACGACTCTACGTGATCGTAACCGTCCCAACCACGATGATACCCAATCTCCAATCAATTTCGGTGTCTTGGCCCCTAATAATTTTGAGATTCACCCGGCTCAAATGAGTTCTATTGAGCGGGATAGCTTTGGAGGCCTCCCCGATGAGGATGCTCACGCCCACTTGAGAAAATTCAAAAGTAGGGTAGGAATCATGAAAAGGAATGGGGTGCCCGAGGAAACCCTTTGCCTCATGTTGTTCCCATTTTCCCTCAAAGACCGGGCGGAGAGGTGGTTGAATAACCATCCTCCAAACACTTTCACTACTTGGGATGACTTGGCTAAGGAGTTTCTAAGTAAGTACTACCCCGCTTCCAAAACGGCGATGCTAAGAAATGAGATTACAACCTTTCAACAAGAGGATGGAGAATCCTTAGGAGAGGCATGGGATCGATTCATTGACTTACTTGCCCGTTGCCCTCACCATGGAATTGCGGATTGGTATGTCACTCAAACATTCTATCAAACTCTCCTCCCTCAAACCAAGGCTATGGTGAATGCTTCCGCGGGGGGAAGTTTTGATCATTTGAATGACCAACAAGGGGCGGCATTGATTAAGAAGATGGTTGAATCGGAATCTAGCTATGGTACTAGTTCTAGAGGAAATAGCTTGAGGAGGAGTTCTAAGTACCCAAGTGAGAACTTTTCAAATGCGGATACCAATGCCAAGATTGATTTGCTCACACAAACTTTTACTAAGGGTTTTGCCGAGCTTCAAAAAGCTCAAAATCAAAGTCAAGGCCATCATGTGAATGAAGCTCGTGGGTCTTATGCACCTCCTATGGTGGAAGCTTATCAAACCCCCACTTGTGAAATTTGCAATGGATATGGACACACCTTTGAAGTTTGTGGGAATAATGTTTCTTATAACAATGAAGGAGCAAATGATTATCAACATGTGAATGCATTCCAAGGAGTCAACAACAACCCACGGCCCTCAAGGCCTCAATTCCAAAGTCAAGGAGCTTAAAACCCAAATTCCAATTTCTATCATCCAAGTTCGAAATTTCACCCAAACATGAGCTACAAAAGCCAAAATGTGTTAAACCCACAACACACACAAACTCAACCTTCCAACCCTCCGGGTTTTTCCCAACCTAGAGGAGGAGGTCAATTTTCAAGAGGAAACTATAACAATCAATTCAACAACTCTCAACAAGGTCAAGGATCCAACCAATTCTAAAATCAACACTTCAATGATCAAGGTTACAATAACCAAGGTAACTTCCAAAACCAAGGTAATTGGAATCAAGGTCAAGGAAATTGGAATCAAAATCAAGGGAACCAAAACTTCAACAATCAAGGCCAAGGTATTTTTACCAAGGCAATCAAAGCAATCAAGCAAGCCAAGGGGTTCCCGATCAATCATTCCAAGGCCAAGGGCCAAATTTCAACAACAACCAAGGGTCAAATTTCAACAATCAAGGTTCAAGGGGGCAACAAGGGAATTTTAACAACAACCAACAAGGAAACTTTAACAATCAAAGAAGCAACAACCAAGGTTCAAGTAGTCGGAATGACTATGCTTTTGCCCTTCCTTTGACAAATCAACCCCACCAAGAGAATGATCCTTCAATAAGTGAAGGTTTGCAATTAGTCAAAAACATGGAAATCCAAAACAACTTGACTTTGCAAAATGTCACCAATGCTCACAAGAAAGAGGTGAGGGAATTAGAAGCTAGGTTAGCTTCTCAAGCTTTGAACAATACTCAAAGGCCTCCGGGAGGTCTACTTGCTCAAGGGAAAAGCTCCAAGGATGCTTCATCAAGCCACCATGCATGTGCGGTGACTTTAAGAAGTGGACTAGTGCTTGATAACCCCTACATGGATATGATGAATGATGAGATTCCAAATGATGAGCATGTTGAGGAAGGCGAAGAATTTGAAGAACCCATTTTGACTCCTACCTTGGAGTTAAAAGATGATGGAAAAGGTGAAGATGATCAACCCAAAGAGGGAGAAGAAGGGTATGTCGAAATTATGCCTTATGAAGAGGAGATGAACAAGGATGTCGATGATGACGGGGTAGAGGTACAACCACTAGCAAGAGCTAAGGTAACCAAGAAAACTCTCATGCCAAAGGTATCTTTTAGTACTCCACTTGTTGTTTCCGATATCCCTTACCCCTCTAGAGCTTTGAAAACTAAGGAAAACTTCAAGTTCACCCAATTTAGAAAAATGCTTGAGGGACTTGAAGTGACCTTACCTTTCACCGATGTTATACTAAACATGCCCACATACTCAAAATTTCTAAAAGACATCTTGACTCACAAGAGCACTTTGGGTACCTAAGATGTTATGATTATGGAGGCGGAGTGTAGTGCTCTCCTCATTAATCCTAACTCTTTTAAAATGCCAAAAAAACTTGGGGACCCCGGAAGTTTCTCCATCCCTTGTGTTGTGGGGGGAGTCATGATTTCAAGGGCATTATGTGATAATGGTGCAAGTGTAAGTGTCATTCCCTTAACTATTGCTAAAAGAATTGGACTTGAAAGTTTAACCCACACTTCTATGACTCTACAACTAGCGGATAGGTCCGTTAAGCAACCTTGGGGTGTGCTTGAGGACGTACCCGTTAAAGTTGGCAAATTTTTGATCCCCACGGATTTCGTTGTCCTAGATATCCCGGAGGATAGCCACACTCCCATCATCCTTGGTAGGCCCTTTTTGGCTACCGGAGGAGTCCTCATTGATGTGAGGGACGGGCGGCTAACCTGTAGGGTGGGAAACGAAACCCTTGAATTTAATCTTCCACATCTAGTGAAGGGACCAATGTTTCACAAAGCATGCTCGGTAGAAGTCATTGAAGAAGTGGTTGAGAAGGTGCATGAAGAAGAGAAATGTGAGGAAGAAGCTCTACAAGTGGCACTCCATGATGAGGAGATGGGAGATGACCACGAGGTAGATGATGAGCTAATGAAGAAGGTGGAGGGCCTTCTCCCTCCAAAGGTACAACTAAAGCCCTTACCTCCCTCACTTAAGTACTCTTTTTTAGGTGAGGGAGAGACTTATCCCGTTATCATTAATGCTAATTTGAGTGAGGGCCAATAACTTGAACTTTTGAAAATTTTGAAAACTCATAGGGGCTCACTTGGCTATAGCATTGATGATATCAAAGGTTTAAGTCCTAATCTTTGCATGCATAGGATTGTCTTGGAGGAGGGTAGCAAACCTAAGGTAGATGGGCTCCGTAGGTTAAACCCTAAGATGGCGGAAGTGGTGAAAAGTGAGGTGATGAAGTTGCTAGAGGCCGGGATAATTTACCAAATAACCGATAGCTCTTGGGTGAGCCCCGTCCATGTAGTGCCCAAGAAAGGAGGGGTAACTATGGTGGAACAAGAGGATGGGACTCTCTTAGCTTCTAGACCCGTGACCGGGTGGCGGATGTGCATTGACTATCGCAAATTAAATGCCGCCACCCTCAAAGACCACTACCCCATCCCCTTTATTGACCAAATGCTTGAAAGGTTGGCGGGGCATTCTTACTATTCATTTCTAGATGGTTATTCCGGGTTTTTCCAAATCCCCATACACCCGGAAGACCAAGAGAAAACCACATTCACTTGTCCCATAGGAGTTTATGCTTATAGGAGGATGCCCTTTGGGCTTTGTAATGCTCCGGGGACTTTCCAAAGATGTATGACGGCAATTTTTGCCGATTTTCTTGAGAAGAGTATGGAGGTCTTCATGGACGACTTTAGTGTCCATGGAGACTCATTTGATCTTGGGCTAATGAATTTGTCTCATGTTTTGCAAAGATGTGAGGAGCACAACCTCGTCCTCAATTGGGAGAAGTGCCACTTTATGGTGGAGGAGGGGGTTGTGCTTGGTCACATCGTGTCTAAGAGAGGCATAGAAGTTGATATGGCTAAGGTTTCGGTAATAGAAAACTTGTCACCCCCTACTAATGTGAAGGGAGTGAGAAGCTTTCTAGGCCATGCGGGCTTTTACCGACGTTTCATCAAAGATTTTTCTAAAATAGCCAAGCCTTTAACTTCTCTTCTTCTCAAAGACACACCATTTGTATTTGATGAATTTTGCTTGAGTGCTTTTTGTAGGTTGAAGGAGGCTCTTGTGACGGCTCCCATAATCCGATCACCGGATTGGAGCCTTCCCTTCGAAGTTATGTGTGACGCCTCCGATTATGCGGTCGGGGCGGTGCTTGGCCAAGTTGTGGACAAGAGGCACCATGTAATCTACTACACAAGCAAAACTCTTGATCAAGCCCAAGTCAACTACTCTACGACGGAAAAGGAAATGCTAGCCATTGTTCATGCCGTGGAAAAGTTCCGGCAATACTTTGTTGGTTCTAAGGTTGTGGTATACTCGGATCACTCCGCTTTGAGACAATTGTTAGTGAAAAAGGATGCAAAGCCAAGGCTCTTGAGGTGGGTTCTTTTACTTCAAGAGTTTGACTTGGAAATTAAAGACAAGGCGGGGTCGGAGAATGTTGTTGCCGACCACCTATCTAGATTGACTACCGAAGATCATGGGTTGAAGGATGAGAGTGGCCCGATCAATGAGTGGTTGAGAGAAGATAGTTTGATGATGATAGGTGGTAAATCACCATGGTTTGCGGACTTGGCAAATTTGATTGTGAGCGGGTTTATTCCGGAGGAGTTGGATGCTAGAGCTAGGAGGAAGTTGAAGCATGACTCAAAACGCTATTTTTGGAATGACCCACATCTTTTTCGCAAGTGTGGTGATGGCATGTTTCGAAGATGTGTTCCTAGAGAAGAAGGCATGGAGATAGTCGATAGAATTCACAACTCGGCCTATGGGGGCCACCTTGGTACATCTCGCACCATTGCAAAGGTGTTACAAGGTGGTTTCTTTTGGCCATCTATGTTCAAGGATATCCACTACTTTGTCAAATCTTGTGATCGATGCCAAAGAACGGGGAATATAAGTCAAAGGAATGAGATGCCCCTTCAAAACATTCTTGAGATTGAGCTTTTTGATTGTTGGGGAGTTGATTTCATGGGACCATTCCCCAACTCTTGTGGGAATGAGTACATTTTGGTAGCGGTGGACTATGTGTCCAAGTGGATTGAAGCCGTTGCCACCCCAACAAATGATGCTAAGGTTGTTATCAAGCTCTTCAAAAACACTATCTTTCCGAGATTTGGGACCCCAAGGGTGGTGATTAGCGACGGGGGTTCGCACTTTAGGAAGAGCACTTTCAAGATCTTGCTTTCTTCCCATGGTGTCACTCATAAGACCGCTCTTGCCTACCACCCTCAAACTAGTGGGCAAGTGGAGGTCTCAAACCGTCAAATAAAAGGCATCTTGGAGAAGACCACAAGCAAAGGTAGGAAGGATTGGTCTCAAAAGCTTCAGGATGTTCTATGGGCCCTTCGCACCGCCTTCAAAACTCCCCTCGGCACAACTCCCTACAAGCTTGTCTATGGCAAAGCTTGTCACTTGCCAATCGAGTTGGAGCACAAGGCATGGTGGGCCTTAAAAGAAATGAACTTTGACATTGATATGGCCGGAGAGCTATGTTTTCTCCAAATGAGTGAGCTTGAAGAACTACGACTTGATGCCTACGAGAGCTCAAAGATCTACAAGGAGCAAACAAAGAAATAGCATGATGCCAAATTGGTTGATAAAGATGTAAAAGTGGGTGACCAAGTCTTACTCTATAATTCTAGAGTCAAGTTGTTTCCGGGAAAGCTACGCTCGAGATGGTCGGGTCCTTTCAAAGTTATCGACATTTCACCACATGGAGCTTTTGAACTTTGGAGCGAAGAAGGTGGTAATTTCAAGGTCAATGGGCATCGAGTGAAAAGATATTTTGATGGCGATGAAAAAGGAACGGTGGAAGTACTCTTCCTTGGGGATCCACTTCCCGAGGAGGAGTCTTGTTTGTAAACTCTTGTGAATTGATAGGTTTGGTGGAGTCCCTCAACAACCACCAATTTTTTTTGTATATAGCATGTATATTAGGAGTAGTTGTGAAGATTTGGTATTGTATACTCGGGTATTTCGTCTTTAGGAGGAAGTTTTAGGTTGGTTTGAAACACTTGTAGTCGGGTTTGGATCAAAACCGTATCATTGGGAATACGTTGGTAGGGTCGAGTTTGTTGGTGACTTGGGTTTCTTTGAGATTTGTTGGGAATTTGAAGACGAGGTGAAGACGAGAAGAAGTGCTCCAGGCCGGTCGACCGGCAGCCGGGGTGCCGACCGGCCCAGAGCACTCCAGTAACAAGTTTGTGAAGTGTGAAAATTGAAGTGAAGGTATTCCAGGCCTAGGGACCGGCAGCCGGTGTGCGGACCGGCTTGGAGCACATTATCATGGGAAGTTGATTTCTGAAATTTTCAAGCTGCGTTCTAGGCCGGTCGACCGGCAGCCGGTCTGATGGCCGGCCCAGAACACCACATTACTGAAGTTTTGAAGGTTGAATTTTTTTTGAACTGAGTTCCAGGCCGGTCGACCGGCAGCCGGGTGCCGACCGGCCTGGACTACCTGAACACGAGAAAAATCAAAAAGCCAAAAATCAATTTTTTTGTACAAGGTTCCAGGCCGGTCGACCGGCGCCCGGTGCCTGGACCGGCCCAGAACCCTACCCGAGAGCAATAAACACTCGTGAGCCCCCTTATTTCTTTCATTCTTCTTCATTCTTCTTTCTTTCTTTACCTTTCTTCCTTCAAATCTCCACCAGAAACTTCACAAAAACTCCATTAAATCACCACAAAACTCAATCACTCCAACATTCAAACCCAAAAATTAGCCCACTACCTCAAATAAAATCATCCCCCACCTCAAAAACCCAATTTTCCCTCTTTCCATTGAATATAACGAAAAACTCCATGGCTCAACAACCACCTTGGAAAAGAACAAGGGCTCAGCTTGAGGCGGAGTTGGAGGCTAGGCTCCAGCAGGTAACGGCGGGAATGGGTCCGGATAACGATTTTCCCGATATCGTCTTCGTAAGCGAAATCGCGAGAGGTAAATTTCAATGTTTAAAACGCAGAAACCTTCCCCACTCCCGTTTTATTTGTCGGAATACTATGCGAAACCTCGGCCTTGATACGGTCACTCTTGAGCTTTTCAAAGGTTTGGGGATGGGGGAACTCTACGGTCAGCACTTCCGTACTTACCCTCGTCTTACATGCGAATTTTTGAGCTCCTTTAGCCATGAGAAGGATAGGAATACGGGTATGGTCAAAATAGTATCTTTCTGCCTCTTGAATATTGCCTTTAGCATTCCCCTTGAGAAATTTTGTAAGGTTTTAGGGGTCAAATTTCATAAGTCATACAAGGTCCCCGAAAACTTTAATGTGAATGATGTTTGGACTGCTATCTCGGGAATGGAATTTGCGAAGGGAACTAAGAGGCCGGCAAATGCTTGCCACAATGCCCCTATTCGGTTTTGGCATAGGTTTATGGGTTGGACGTTGTTTGGAAGAGAGGAGTGTCACAACTTTAGGGCCGATGAGCTCTCGATTTTGGCGGCTTATTTGTTCCAAAAGACGAATAAGTTTGGAGTCAACATTGGTCACCATGTCGCTATCCACTTTCAAAAAATCTCCAATGACCCATTTAGCCCGACCGGAATCCATATAGGGGGGATTGTTACCAAGATTGCCCATGCCCTTTGTAGAGATGCTCTAGATGAGCGTAATTTGAGGTGTTTAGTGGGATGCTCCTTGTTGACGGAGGATTACATTTCAAAGAAGCTTGAGTGGGTAGTAAAGAGAGTTGAGGACGGAAAGACATATTGGAGGATTCGAGGGGTCAATTCTATTCCCCTCCCGAATAGTGCGGCTATGAAAGTGGTTCCTGATAGCGCGCACTATCTCCTTCCTCTTGTGGAGGAGAACCCTCCACCACCACCTACTGAGGAAAACCCGGAAGATCCTTTAGCTCCAATTACCGCATTTAGGCGAGATCCTACTGCCCCCGTCACTACATATAGGAGAGAGGAGCAGGGCCCCACTTCCACCACCTTGCCTTATTTGAACCCCTTCTATCATCAGCAGCAGTGGCGCCCTTGGCCCAATTCATCCCAACCCGAGGCATCCACTTCCACCACTCCCAGTTGAAAGTTCATAGACCCTAATTAGACTCCTCTAATTAGTTACTAAATTACTTGTTAATTTAGTGTTTAATAAAGATCTATGTAACATGCATGCAATTTAAAATGCATAATAAAAAGTAAGAAGAAATTTTCTTACATTGGGAAATTTTGGTTTATATGGGCACAACAAGAAACACCTTTCTTGTTGTTCTTGTGCTAGAAAGAAAAAGATGATCCTCCTTGTAATCTTCAAAATAGAAGACCTCCTTTGAGATGCACCCAAGAGAAAACCCAAACTAATCACTTAGGTTTTGACTAGAAAACACAAGTGAAAAGATGAACTAATATTGGATTTTATTACTACTCTAGTAATAGGAAATATTAGTGTTTGAGAGGTTTTTAGAGAGAAGAGGATTTTAGTGAGATAAGCATTCAAAACAAGAATGAACAAGCAAGCAAAAATGAACAACAAAGTTGTCCTTTTAAGGACACTATGGTCCGGCCAAGGCAAGCCTATGTGGCCTCTTATTTTGCTTAAACTAATCCCATGCAATTACTTTGAGTG
This sequence comes from Heliosperma pusillum, assembly GCA_022085475.1. Taxonomy (NCBI): domain Eukaryota; kingdom Viridiplantae; phylum Streptophyta; class Magnoliopsida; order Caryophyllales; family Caryophyllaceae; genus Heliosperma; species Heliosperma pusillum. The sequence goes on along the minus strand of JAIUZE010040276.1, from coordinate 10,762 downwards.
TAGTAGTGAATAAGACTAAGATCATGTGTCATAAACATGACATGATCACATGTTGTAGTGTAATACAAGAAACAACAATCATCATGTTGTACACTACAATAATCCGGCCTCCACTAGTGTCATATGGTCCATTTTGATTTTTGATATTTGTCCCACAAATACTTATAATCATATGTTTAATTATCTTGTATAATTAAGGGTTAATTTGATCATATAACAATTATATGACTCAAATTAATAAATAATATACACTTAACTTTTAAGTGATATTTTATCATTATATCAATATATAATGGGTCCCACAATGCCTAGTTAGTTTATTTTACAACTCCTTGTAAATATAATTAACTAATCACCTCTACCTCAAAGTATATGCATAACCTCAACTAATTTAATGAATTAACTATTAATCATTAAATTAAATCTTATTTAATCGTATTAAAATAAGACGTAAAATTTATTCAGTCATTATCGTATAATTGACTAATAAACTTATCCGGAATGAGTTCGTAACTCAATTTCCAATAATAACTCTCGTAACTAAACATATATCAAATATATATATAAAGTACTAATTAACATGTATCGTATACAAATAATTAGATTTCTGTTTGGGTCTCATCCTATAGGTGTGACCGAAAGGGGTCAGTTGATTACCGCCGTCATACGACAATAACGTCTAACTCTAGTCAGCTGACCGTTATCGATTTACGTTAATCAACTGACGTGGAGTATCAAAATACTAGTCATCCCACTAATATTCCAAAATGAGATTTATAATATAAATGCACTATTGTGGAGGACACTTGCTCCAACACCAGTTACCCACCTTTGGATCCTTCCTTGATCCAGTTCATGGCCGATATGACTTTGGCCTCCGAGGCAGCAGCTACGGAGAGAGAGGCAGCGGCTAGGGAAAGAGAGGCGGCAGCTAAGTGGCGTGAGGAGGAAGCTCGGGATAGAGCTCTTTTGTCGCAGCGGATGGACAGGATGTATATGACTTGGCTCTTGGCCAATACCCTTCTTACGATAATTGGTGTAGGGAGGGGTATAGGGAGCCAGTTGGCCCGCATCCGTCCTATTTCATGTGGCCAGAGGGCGGGTATGATCAGGGTTCTAGGGTGTTTGGTGATTTCAATATTCAGCATGACTATTATTCTTCTGCGCCGGTTTTTGCTCAGCCGGTAGTTGATGAGGAGGAGGTGGACCCAGAGATTGCGGCACAGAATGCCGAGTGGTTTAACAGTATGGGTCCCCGGTTTGAGATTGTGGAGGGTGGCGGCTCTGGTTCGGGAGCCAGGGATGTAGATGCGTCTTCTGCAGAGGCCACTCTTGGCCAATTTGATACTACATCCTCTGATTTCACTGGATACTCCTGAGGCCGGAAACCCATGAGTATGATCCCTTTTAATCCAAATCTTCATCATATTTATATTTTCGCATGCATTTAGATAGTTATATTATATCTTAGTTTAGTTATCCATTTAGTTGCATCCATTTAAGCTTGCATTAGAATTTAATTTTGTAACATATCGTCACATGTTAGCCTTGCATCCATATAGCGTAGTTGCATTTTGTTTGGTGTCATATTTAGACTTTCCCGTGATTGGTACCCCCATGAGGGGCGTGCATTTATACATTTTACCGCCACGACGAGACTCCGATATGGCACACTAGACTTTCCTGTGGGAGGTACCCCCATGAGGGGCTTGCATTTATGCACCTTACCACCGCAGCGAGATTCTAGATTAGCATATAGTGTAGTTCGCATTTACTTAGATCATGCCTTTGTATTATATCATTTTGCATTTAGTTTTAGGAATTTTATTTAGTTCATGCATTTACTTAGAGCTAACCCTCTTGTATATATTGTTCATATTGTGATTACTCATCAAAAATCAAAAACCCCAAAAACAAGTTTTTATTTTTCAACATATTTAAAAACCCAAAAACATGTTATTTGTTTTGAATTCACCCCTCACACCATGTAAATACTAAGTGTGGGGAGGGAATTCCCAAAAAATTGAAAAACCCAAAAAAATTTGGTTTGTTTTTCCTTTTCTTTTTTCTCTCCTTTCATATTTGAGTCACTTACTCGGGGACGAGTAAAACTTGAGTGTGGGGAGGATTTTATTTCCTTTGTATATATCGTTGATTTTTGAAAAAAGTTGAAAAATGCCTAAAAATCGAAAAATTTGAAAATTTTCCAAAAAATAGATGTTTAGATTAGTTTGTATATAGTTTATTTTGTATATATTGCTGTGTGTTTCTTTTTATCTCCATCCATAGGTGCGCCTCACATCATAAGAGGCACGAAAAAGGGAAAATGAAGACGCTTTGGTGAGACCTTTCCTATTTCTCTTCTCCCTTATCTCCTTTTCTTCTTATTTGAGGATGAGATGTGTTGATGACGATGGTGTGAATTTTGTTGATTGGCGTGTGTGCCACTTGTGTGCTGTTAGGAGATAGCATTAGCTTATGTGTCATATAGTCGGTTAGAGCATGTGCATTTAAGTTGTATATATGCTAGATTGCATCATGGCATATAGTTGCATTTAGAAAAATGTTTTAATAATTGTCTTTTTGGAAAACTTGTTGAAAGTGCATAGTCCCTTTTTGCTACTTTTTTATTCATAAAGTGTTCATCTTAATCGTGGAATTTTAGACGCCCTGGGTTGTGCATTTTTAGTGAGTTTTAACCCGTCTACTAATGCCGAGTCACGAGTTTGCGCTTATTCCACCTCGACAACCTCGATTGATGTGAATATTCCGATGGTAGAAAGGATTCTTAGGTGACCGTTCTTGCTATGCAACCAACCATGATTCATTGTTCTTCCACTTTTGCTAAAAAAAGGAAACAAATCAAACAAGCTGAAAATATTGAGTCAATTATCATCTTTTCTTGTTTTCGTCGAGGAAGTGCAAAACGGAACTTCTAGGGATTCTAGTGGGCCCATATCTAGGCCCCCTTTCGATGCCACTACGGTGGGGATACCCCTATTGTTGGTTCCGACCGCATGTCCTTGACGGAAACCGTGCGCTTTCATGCCAAAAATTGCAAACCAAAATGCAAATCAAAAAGAAAGAAAAAGAAAAAAAGAAAGCAAAGTGTGAAATGAAAAGTTTTGCAAGCACTTAGACTCAAATCTCAATTTCCTTTTATCCTTCTTGAATCATTTGCCTTTGAAGTTGCATAGTGAGACGGGACGACCCTTGTGTCTCATTTATTTGAGAAACGTGAATTCCATATGCTATTGTGCTTAATAACGTCACGAGGATTTCATTTCCATCTTCCATTTTATCGCTTTTGGCCAAGCAAATAGTAGACGGGGTTCGAAATTTTCATTAGACTTGCACCGCTAGGAGGCGAATATTTTTCCATGCTTTATGATATTAGTGGCTTATAAGGATCATGCATTATTTAAACGGTTTTCCTTTTAGATATTTCCGTCACATGGATGAGGCATGTGATTTTTCTTTTGTTAGATGCATCTTTGTCGTGTTCTTACGTGTTTTTCATTTGGATGCGTCGAAATTTTGAGCAAGCCCCTACTTGCCTTACAAGGAGGTACTCTACCTCATGAGTATCTCGTTGTGAGTTGAAGGGACGGAGGAGGCCCGTTAATTGCCTACCGTCGGATATTATTAGTAATTTAGGTAGTAGCCTTAGTATTAGTGTAGTCTTGAATAAGGGTACTTATGGGTCTCGAATTTTGTTTACTTACTCGAGGACGAGTAAGTCTTAAGTGTGGGGAATTTTGATAAGCATTTAATTTGTCACATTTTTCCTCTCATTTTCGTCCCCATTTTGGTCTGTTTACACGGATTTGCGTGTCTTTAATTGCATTTTATTTTCCGATTTCCCGCGCTATGAATGTCGATCTCAATTTGCAGGAATTAAGGCGGAAATGAAGAAATCAGTGCATAAAGACCTTGCATGAGTCGGGATTCGAAGATGAGATGAAGAATGAAGAAATGAGTCATCCGGTGGTGCTGGCCGGTCCTCTGACCGGCGGCCGGTCCACCGGCCTAGACCTCAACTCCACTAATGAAAGAAGTTGAGAAAGAGTAGAAAAGGCCCAGGTAGCGCCGGCCGGTCGACCGGCGGCCGGTCGACCGGCGGCCGGTCGACTACCCGGCCTGCTTATACATCAGAATGCATAGAGAGTGAAATGTTGCTCCAGGCCGGTGGGGGACCGGCGGCCGGTTGACCGGCCCAAACCCCCATTCCCCATACTTAGAAGATTTTTGAAGTTTTTGAAGGCGTCATTGGGGAAGCTACTGATGTGCTCCCGGCGGCCGGTCGACCGGCCAGGAACACAAGACTGAAAATTCGCCCTCTCTTCTAATTTCTTCCTTAATTTCGAGATACCTATATATACCCTCCCCCTATTGTTTTGTAAGCAGTTTTTACATTCCTCTTAGCACAAAACCCTAGATATTTGTAGCCTCTATTAAGTATTAATTACTCTCCTAATCTTTCCCTAATTAAGCTTAGTTTCTCATTTCAAGTTGCTAGATCTAGTCTTTCATTTCAGTTTTGGGTTTGTATTGAGGATTCTAAGGGTGAAGACATTCTCCCTCTTCTTTATATACAAGCTTGTTGGTATTAAATTTCTCATCTTTTTATTGTTTATGCAATTAATTTCCATTTCTAGTTTGTTGTTTATCATTTTATTGTTTTAATTGTTCATCTCGTAGCATGATGTTTATTGAACTCCTTCTTGCCTTTAGTGCTTTGATTCCCCTTAGTATGTGTGAGTAGTTCTCCTCTAGGGTTTAGGGGGAGCCTAAGGGAGGATTATGTGGGGTATTAGGATGGTTAATTAGTAAGTTTGTGGTAAATAATTTGGGTATTGCTCATATGAACAATAAGTGTTTGATGAAATGTGTGAACGAAAGTTGCCCATTTTATCAAGCATGGTTTGATTTTCTCTTAAGCGACGGTGGTAGAGACGATTAGACTAAGTGTTTATATGGGTGATTTGAGACAAATGCGATGGCTTTGTTGATGATTATCGATTGTTGAGACATTAGCAATTGATTTTACTCGAATTACTTACCCATTTGCTAATTACCCGACTAGCCCATTAATCCCCCTAAGGTGAACCCTTCACCTTAGTCTTTCCCTTAATTGTTTACATCTTTATTACTTAGCGATTACTTGTTTTTCCTTGTTTTTAGTTAATCTTCCAACCAATCATTTATTAGGCTAGAATAGGACGCGATCGAACTAGTAGTTGACCTCCTCCATCCTCGTGGATTCGACCCCTTTATACTACTTTTATTGGGTTATTTTTGATGTTTGTTTTGACGACGAAACCGTCATCAGGTTTCGGTAAGTTGCACCATATTACTTGAGGATTATGATGTGAGTTATGATGGAAATACCTTGGGACGTTAATGATGATGTTTGACTTGAGGTTGTACTTTGATAATAATGAACTCGTGGGCTATAGACTCGAAAATGACCGAGTATAAGAGAGTATTTGTTAGTCCTTCAGTTAAAGAAACATTTGAGGTTGTGTTGAATATTTGAGCTAAAGAAATGTTATTATACTTGAGTTGCAATTCCGCATTTGGGATTCCGTGAGATATGAAAGGATGGATGATTTGGGTTGTAGTCGATTTATCAAATCTAGGTGTACCTTGCTTTGATGATTGTACGTGGTATGATGGTCCCTTGTAAGAGGCCTTTGTAAAGGAATAATTAAGTTGTTTTACTATCGCCTTAAGTTTGAAAGGAGAAATTTTGTGGATTAAACCTTAAACCTTTACTCGTGCCATTGTCCCTTTTCATTTCCATTCTTGAATGTTTTTGTCAAGATTGATCTTTAAGAAATCGCATGCTCGTATCTTCTTTCTTACTCGGATAGCTTCATAACTCTACCATCTGCTTTGTCTCTCCCTTGACCTCGTTATTTTCAGCGCTCCTCTCTTGTAATCTCGGCCTTATTTATTCTTGTGTTCTCCTTGAGATTCCTTATCGTTTCCTATCTCGTTGCTCCTGCATCTTTTCTCTAATGGATTGGGTATTCCATTTGTAAGGCTCAGAGAATAAGTGTAATGTATTTTGGAATTCTTAGGTTAGAATATGTGTTTTTGGATTGAGCAAATTTCAGGTTGTATTTGATCATGGAAATTAGGACTTAAGCTGGAGGATGAATCCTAATAGTGATAATACATCTTCTCCTAGTGGTTTTGGAGTTGGAGCTTGGTACTCTAGTGTTATTTTGAGAATTTAGTTAATCATGATAATAGTTCGTTGTTGTTGGGTACTATAACGGTTGCTTGGTATGTCATTTGGGAATTAGATGTCTCTAATTGGTGGATTCTAAAAGAGACTTGCTTTAGGGAAATTGAGCCGGTACCCAAAGTTTGAGGAGTATTGTCATAAATGAAAATCGATTCATTTTGAGTTTTAGATGAATTAGATGATTTGAATGGTTGTCTGATTGCCAAGTGATTGATCAATTGTGGTTTGGAATTAGTAATTCTCTTTTATTCTTAAGGAGTCGTAGTTTGAGATTGAGAAATGTTCGTTGCAAGCTTTGGATAGTGAGTCCTCAGTTGTTATGGATTATAAAGTTAGAATGGTGAACCCATTTATCTTGAGGATTAGTAACCACCATAGTTTGCTAATGTGACTATTTTTATTTGAGGCTTCGAGCGTAGTAATGATCAAATTAAGGATGTTATGGCGTATTAAAGAATCTTAATAACCGATAATGGATTGTGGATTTTCCCTTGTCGTGAGACATTGGATGAGGCTAGTTGGATCCTAGATGATTATGTTTTGTTGCGTGGTTTGTGTCGTGACTTTCGAGGATGAGAAAGTTCATTGTAAACTTAGGATAATGAGTTTGAAGTAAATTGGATTAAAGGATTTCATGGTAAGTGATCAGGCCTGTCGCAAGCCCAATACAAAGATAAATTACCCAGACTAGGCTAATAACAAATTAATGTAATTAGGGAAGTAGGGGTCGATCCTCAGGGAGATGGTGTTTCCTATGGAATGTCAATTGTCTCGCAATTGAGTTCTATCTAATGATTATCTGGGTTTTGAGATTTTTGATATCTAAACTAATATAAAGCATAAATAAAAACAAAATAAAAATAGTAAAGCAAGTAATGAAAAGCATCTAGGGAAGTAGGTTCACACATGTAGATTGATATATTGATGAAATTGGCTTTAGGATATGCAAATAATTCATTGAGCGTTCGTAAGAATGGTGTGTTCATTACAATCATAGATCAGATGGTCTAGCAGGCTTTTAGTGCGATTTACTAGGTCTTAATCCACTACGTCACGCTTTGTCTATTCAATTCCTGTATATCTACCTTGGAAAAGAATTCCATACTAGTCAAATGATTTTAGCTAAAAATCCTTAACTATCATTACAATCCAAACATGCATAGACACAATGTTTTAAAGGCACAATTTCTTTTATCCAATTAACATCTTTTAATCAATCTAACATGGCTAACCTACACCCTAGAAAGGATGACTACTCACTCATGATGATATCTATGTCTAAAATGATATTAACAATGAAAACTAGGATAGACATGTTTATTTGGTTTTGACTTTTTATATGGCGATAATAACGCCGCTAATTGATAATCTAGGAAATGAACCAACGATTATAACGGTACTAAAATGAATCTAAGACAATATGTAAAGCGAATAACAATCAAATGGAAAACAATAAGAACATTAAACAAGGGATAAAATAGAAATACCTATATGACGATCGATGATGATAATGATAACAATAATAGAAAATCCTTGCACATAATAAACGATCCTTGAATTACAACACTTGTACCCAACAAAGTAGACTACAAAGATTGAAACTCTTATTAATCTAAGCTACGATTTTGATGTGAAATGGACAGAAATAAACTAAGAACTAAAGACTAAAGAAGAAGGAAATGAGAGAAGAGAGACTAGTTCTCCCTTCCTCCTAATCTAAAGAGGAAATGTAAGAAGAGAAGAGAAGAGGATTGTAAGAAAGGTGGATGATATGATATGAGGGCTAGAGCATCTATTTATAGTATTAGGGTTTCGTGGAGAAGAGGTCGGGCATTAAACACATAGGTCAAAAATAGGATGAAGGAGCCGCAATGCTCGAAGCAGCACACATACCCGATCGGGTACACACTTACCCGATCGGGTAAGTTGTCAACTAGAAGTATTTGACTAACGTTTCATCTTCCTTCGCTTTGACTTGACTTCCATCATCCCCCTTGACCTCTTGAGTCGGGTTTGTTGATAGGGTTTGATGTAAAGCGATGAATTCTTCTGCCTAAATGATTGATCTTCCGACAACTACGAAACTGTCTTTGCTTCTTCTCTCTTTCGAATTAGTGAACCTTCTTGAAATGCATTTCACTTGGTCAAGCTTGCTTCTTCAAATCGGCGGGTTCTAGGCAAATGCTCGGGAATATAGAAAAAGGGCGTAGAAACGTCACTTTCCCTATAAAACAGGTTAGAACACAGGAATTCGCCTAGAAGACGATATTAGCTCATAAAGTGGCTTAACAAAGCACAAATGGCATACAAAACCGAGCTAAATTGGGGGTTAAAACCATACAAATATTCACTTATCAGTAAGTCTCTTTACCTTGTGGTTGTTAGCGATCATGTTTCCATAGATATAAAAACTTTGTTGGTGATTTCTAGTAAGAGTTTTGATGAAACTAAGAAGATCAGAGTGCGTAACAAATCTTTCATGTGGATTGTTAGTTGTGGAAAAACTATGGTGATTTCTAGTAAGAGTTTTGATGAAACTAAGAAGATTAGAGTGCGTAATAAATCTTTCATGTGGATTGTTAGTTGTGGAAAAACTAACAATGTAATATTAGTGCATTTCAAAGCACCCATGTTAAGTAGATTCTAATTGGATTTGAATAATTGGGATTTGTTACTCGAAGTTTCGTGATTATGGAATATTTTTGTAGGATTTCTGATGATTGAAAATGATGAGTTTCAAATTGGGTAAATTGCATTCTCTTGAGGATTTGGTTTATTAGTAGAGTTAGTGATGTCGAATTCTTGTAGATCTTCGTGCCGATTTTATCTTGATCTTCCTATCCCAAAGAGTTCGATTTGTTTCGCTTTTGCGTGTTTTGTATATATTTTGTTATCATGATTTATGAACTTTATGTTCGAGTCGCTCTATGTACGTGTAATGTCGTGTTATTTTGAGTTTATCTTTGAGAAAATCATTGAATTTCCATATTGTATTTCTAATTTAACTTTTCAAAGAAGTCTAAAGATGGACTTTGTATCCTCTTTTTGGAGAAAATGGATTTCTTTTGCTTTTATATTTGGATTTTGCGTTTGGTTGGATGTTTGTACTTGTTATTGGAGACGTCTGATAACTAGTCCTGCACTTACTAACGTTGTATTGAATTTCGATTTCCGTATTTCGACATTGCTTTGATTTGGATAATTAGAGTTCTCGTTCGCGACGAGCATTCTTGTGATCCGTAAATAGAGTTTCGCTCTTATGAAAAATTTCCTTAAACCGTTTCGAGAAGAACATCATTTCATAAATGTTTTCCCTTGAAAAAGCTTTCGTGTTGATTTTGTAAACCGATTCTTGTCCTTGATACTTTTGTTTTCTACTCTCAAGTTTCGAGGACGAAACTTTTTAAAAGGTGGGGTGATTGTAACACCCGCAAATGTACCCTGTTTTTATAGTGAAAATATTTTACGGATACTTTTCAGCGTATTTTAGTTTTATTTTAGAATTTAATGTTCCGAGTCGAATTTAGAATTTCCGAGTTCGTATTTGGAATTTCCGCGAGTTTTCAAGTAAAACCCGTCTTGAGTCGTCTTTGACTTTTTTCTTGACTTTTTCCCTTATACTCCCTCATTCTACTCCTAACCTAATTCATACTCACACAAACACAACTCTTCCTTCTTCTCTAAGAAAACCCCATAAAACCTTGCCTCCATTTTGATCCGTCTTAGATTCGTCGCTACTCCTTCGTTACTCGCTCAAATTCACGTAAGTTCGTCTTATTCTTCCCCTCTTAGCTTCCTCTATCCGTATTGGTAATAAAATTACCGTCTTTCTTGCTTTTTAAATTATCCGTCTTTCTTAAGGTGAATGATATTCATCTTTTATTATCTAATTGTATGTAGGTGGAGACTAGGAAGGTTTAGAAACCGTTTAAAGACGCGAAAAGGTAACGGTGAAGGGTTACTCGATATCATTTACGTGTTTTAATGTGTTTTCCATGTTAGAAATTGTATTTAGAATATGATTAGTAATTTTAGGAATTGTGTTGTTGATGATGGTTGTTGTTAGTTGATAATTGATATGAGAATTGATGAATTGTGATGATAGATGATATTTGTGTTATGCCTTAGTGAAATTGTGCAGATTTGTGTGAGTCGTACCTGTCCGAATAGGACGCAGGCTGCGTCGTGGTGACGCAGGCAGCGTCACTCGCTGCCGACTGCAATTTTCTTGCACTGACCCCTTTTCGTAAAATGATCATATCTCCTTCGGTACTTGCTTGTTTTGGGCGTGTGATATCCCGTTAAACCGTAAGAGGATAAGCTATCACCTCCATTTGAAATTTCTGAATTTTCATGTCTAGAACTCTAGTTATGACCGTTTGAAGTGGACCCTTGTTTTCGTTGGTGTAACACCCGGAAATGTACCCTATTTTTCTAGTGAAAATATTTTACGGATACTTTTCAGCAAATTTAAGTTTTAATATAGAATTTTATGTTCCGAGTCGA
>JAIUZE010040240.1:0-12306 GCA_022085475.1 Heliosperma pusillum | reverse complement strand
ATGCCTGGTCGTGGCAGGGTCTTCTATCTTATTCCTATAAGTCGAATCTTTTGACTGGCGACCGTCTATCTGAGTCGGTGCAGTTTCCGATTGGTTTTGGTTGATGTTCTAGGTCGTGCCGTAAAAGGAGGCCGATGGACTTCTTCTGGATCATGGTGATCTGCATCATACAGAGTAGATGGATCAACAGGAATTGTCCACCCACGTTGGGTAAAAACATCTTTAGGCCACTCGAGGAGTAGTTACTGTAAATGCGTGGCCACGCTCGGAAAGTGATCTATGGTAGATTTTCCGGTCAAACAGTTACTCTCCCTATCGAGAAAACCACTCTAGATATTGTCAATCGCAAGTGCGACCTGAAAGACACCTTGCGTTGAGTGGGAGATGTGATAAAGAGACAAGAGAATCGGTGACGCACACTTGTGTCAGACAAGTGGGAGAGTGTTGGAGTAGGTGTCCTCCACAATAGTGCGCCACATAATAAATCTTATTATGGAATATAATTGGGATAATTATTGACTATATATATGATTAGTCAGTTGATTAACGTAAATCAATAACGGTTGGCTGACTAGAGTTGGACGTTATTGTCGTTTGACGGCGGTGATCAACTGATCCCTTTCGGTCACACCTAAAGGATGAAATCCAAATAGTAACTAATTATTTGTATACGATACAGTTAATTAATACATTACATATATTCGATATGTACGAGAGTTAATGTTAGAAATTGAGTTAAGAACTCAAATTCGATTAAGCTTATTTTTCAATTATGCGATAATTGACTAATAAATTTATATCTTATTTTAATACGATTAACTAAGATTTAACTTAGTAATTAATCGTTAAATTACTAAATTAGTTGAGGTTTTGAGATAGAGGTAATTAGTTAATTATATTTACAAGGAGTTGTAAAATAAATTAACTAAGCATGGTGGGACCCATTATATATTGATATAATGGTAAAATATTACTTAAAATGTTAAGTACATATTATTTATTTAATTGAGTCATATAATTATTATATGATCAAATTAACACTTAATTATACAAGATAATTAACCATATGATCAATAAGTATTTGTGAGACAAATATCAAAAATCAAAATGGATCCAACTAGGCCAAAATGGCCGGTTATGTTGTAGTTGCAAAGGTGATGATTTTTGTTCTTGTTGTAACTCTTTAGTTACCATTTGAAAGTGACATAACAAGTAGAATACAATCATCATCTTTTCTACAACACTCCACTCTAATGCATGTGATCAAATTGAACAAAATAAGAGTCCAATTATGGACAATATGGTCCGGCCAAATGGCATCTATAATGAACAATTGTTGTTCATTTTATACTACTTCATTTTGTGCAATTGTTATACTTCTTTCTAAAAATTCTTCCTCTCACTAAAACTCTCAAATACTAATATTTACTAAGTATTACTAGTGTAGTAATATAGTCATAATATTAGTAGTATAATATCTATCTTATTATCTAGTTAATAATAAGGGTAGATTATTAAGGTGTATCTTGGTGCAACTTAGAGAAGATCTTCTACTTTGGAGATTGTTTGTGTTCATCCATATTTGTAGCTCAAGAACAACAAGAAGGAGTTCTTTTTGTGCCCTTATATTTTCCATATCAATGTGAGGAAATTTCTTCTCTTATATAAATGTCTTTATATTTGCATGCATGTTACATAGATCATTAAATTCTAAATTAACAAGTAATTTAGAAACTAATTAGAGGAGTCTAATTAAGGTCTATGGACTTTCACTAATGTGATAGTAATTTCCCCAACAAATACGCATTCGCTAAAAAGTACATGAATCAGGACAAAAAGGGAGGCTAATAGGTAAAGGTATAGAAGTGGATTGTGCCAAGGCACGTATGGAAATGTGGGGCTAAGACCGGTAGTCGCAGCGACACTTACCAAAACAAATATACAAGACTAGCACAAACCAACACCGACTAGAGAAATCATCTTAAACTTTGACAACACAAGAGAGATCGATATTGCTCTCTGAAAAATGGATTAGACTCTAGTAAATTCCCTTTCATTATCTCTTGAATAATTCAATGAAGCAACATATTTTTTTCTTTCTTTTCAAATCTTTTTTTTCATTCATTTTTCTTTTTTTCATTTTTTTTTTCTTTTCAGATCTTTTGCTTCACAACTTTTCTCAATAAAGGGAATAAATGACACAATTGCCAACATACTTGCTACACCCAATTGATATTCTTTTTGAAATCCCGATCCAACCATAGTAGACAAGTAGATAAGAAAAATATGCAACTGCGACTGTCCCGAAAAGGTAGACAAATTCTAGGAATGTAGCTATTAGATAGGTTATGAAATAGGCTACAAAGGCTCAAATGGGCTAAACATAGAGAACTCAATAATAAGGGTATAAAATCAAGTCTTTTTGGCTATGTGAGGCTTATTTGAACAAAAAGAACCACCTTTCATCATGCCCTTGTCAAACGAACGCGTATGGTATCAAGAAACGAATGTCACACTTATGCAATTTGATGTTACATATTCCACAAGGAGTACCACACTCAAGCCTAGAGACAATGAGACCAGTTTATTGATGTTCCTGGCCTAGGAAGCTCTACAGACCTCAGAATTTTAAGTGGTTTACCAACAAAAATTGCCAAATTTAATTAGCATAAGGTATGTCAAAAACGGTCAAGACTTGTACTATGAGCTTTGTTTTTCAAAAATAGTAAGTCAAAACAATGTACATGGACAACTTATTTGGGATTCAAATGCAAAAAAAATGCAAATTATCATCATTGTTATTCAATACACCAAGACTCGACCTAATAAAATAAAAAATATGTTTTTGGGTTTTTTTTCTTTAAAAAAAACACACAACGGAAATAAACACACAACATAAATAAAGAATCTCCCCCAAACCTAAATGTCACAGTGTCCTCATTGTGACGCTAACAGCACAACAATCACACAACAACCAACATCAGCAACCTAACGGACACAACTAACAAAAGGGAATGGTAAATAACTAAAAGAAAATACAATAAAAGAAAGTACAAGGATAGATAATACCAGTTGTGATAGATATAACTTCCCCCAAACCAACTGCAAAATGGGGGTGTAGTGACCAGCTGCCACTACTGCGCCTGATCACTATCATCATCATTATCCTTCTGAGCAGCACGAGAAGAAAAAGCCAGAAACGGGTCACCAAACCCACCAACTGGAGCATCCGGTTGGATAGGAGTATACCAAGAACGACCCAGGCAACCATAATCGTGACTAAACTCCTGGGAAAATTTCTGAGGAGTCACCCCATAATTATAGAACACACCAGTCTCATCACCCGGACCTCGGTAGTAGCTCGGCGGAGTCCAACCAGTTGTGGCATTAAGATCAGTCCGCATAAGGTTCTCCCAAAGTCCCCTCATCACCAAGTCATTGTTAATTCCTTGGTGAATCCTAATCTCCCTCTCCAAAGCCGGATCGTAGGTGTAAGCAGGTGGAGGGTAAGGGTAAGGAGCTGGGGTGGGTGAAAAGTGTGGAGCCGGGGTGGTGGTAGTCTGAGCAGAAGTAGATGGGGTGATCCGCCGACGAGGTCGACGGTTCTCGGCCAAAGTAAAAATAATCTCAGGTGGAACCACATAAGAACGAGGGGGAGGGGTAGGTCCAGTCTCAGAATCATGAGTGGGTAATCGCTCTGTAGAAGGTAGATGGTTATCCCTATCGGGAAGAGCTATCCACTGGGACCCCCGTACTCGCCACTGAAATCTAGCGTTCCTTAACGCGTTAATCCAGCATAGTGTGTGGCGTAGGTACTCCTCGTCTACTCTAGGAGCATGAATTGGGGTCATTGGTGTGTATCTACAGTCTCCCCCAAACCCTGCAAGTCGCCTAGCCAACCTAGTAACTAAGGCACCACAGTCTAAAGAATGTTGGGCGGAGGAATTAACTCTCCAAAAAGCATATCACACCAACCCGACCGGGTGGAAATAAAAATCATTCTCATGCTTGGGGTTGAGGGTAGAAGCAAGTAACAAAACCTCATGAGAATTTAACTTACTCAGGTCCTTCCTAGCAAACAAAAGGAGGCTAAAGAAACGCAAAAATAACCTCAGACAAGGATGATGCACATCATTTACCGCCATAGCATTAACACGTGCATCAGGAAGACCAATAAATAGAGTAAAATAATCAACGGCTTGAAAGCCGGAAGGAATAGCAACAAAAGCATTATCGTCACCAAGAGAAAGACCCAGATGGTTAGCCAATTCAGCATATGACAACACAAAATCCCGATTAAGCAACGTAAAAGACACACGTTTATTGGTCTCGTCCCAATCATAGGAACTGAAAATTTCTAGTGTCAAAGGTCGATATGAAAGCTCGTTAAGGGAATATAGCCCACCAAACCCAATTCGGTCAAATATATCAAACATGGCATTATCAAAACCGAGGGAACGGAGAACGGAGGGGCAAACACAGCGAGTAGGGTCCATAGGACGACCCATAAGCATGGCAAAACGATCATGCTGCTCTTGCGTGCTAAAAACGATCCAAGGGTAAGTTGGGTTACTAGGAATCGCTTCTACTTCGGGTTGTCGAACAAGACGGGGTTCTCTACGACGCTTGCTAGGTCCTACATGTCTAGACATGGCTAATTGAAGTAAAGAAAACACACAAACACAACTATATGCTCAAAAAGACGGATTAGCAAACCCTAACTCGAAAAAAATTCAAATTGGATTCTAAAACGCAAGAAAGACGGAGCAATTAGCAATGTAATAGTGATTAATTACTAAATAACAAAGCTAGGAAGCAACAACAATGAATTAGAAGCACAAAATTGAAGAAATAAGAAGCAAACCCTAGATTCACGATTTTTGCAAAATAAGGGAGCAAGAACACCAATTTCTTCACAAATTGAACTTAAAACAAGTAGAATAATGATTGTTGATGCTAGCTTGCTGATGAATTGATGATTTGAATGAGTTTGAGTGAGTTATATGAGAGAATAAGGGTGAGGGAGAGAAGAAGAATGACGAAATAAGAAGAAATATGAAGGAAAATTGGGAAAAACCTGCATTTAGGGGCTCGGGACCGGTCGGACCGGACCGACTCGATCGAGCAGGTCAGGTCTGCTCGATCGAGCATCCTAAAAAATCGTGATTTGTGAGTTTGCTGAAGTGGCTGGATTTTGGTGCACATGAAAACTCGATCGAGCAAGTGAGTTTGCTCGGTCGAGCAACCCAGTAATATCACGTATTTCACTTGTTTTCTCTTGTTTTATTCTTTCTTTCTTTTCTTTTCTTTTCGTTCTTCATTATTAAAGCGACTTCCAATTGTATTAGCTGCAAACACTTAATAGAATTGTTAGATCGCTCCCTCACCGCACTCAAGAAAGCACAACTATATTAACTATCCAAACTAAATCGAATTTAACTATAACATTAATAACTACGCTAATCGAAATAAAATTTACAAATGAAATACAAGGAAATGCCGGGTTGCCTCCCGGTTAGCGCTGGTTTATATCAGTCCCGCACGATCGTGTTACCTCAAGGTCATGGTGATTTATCAAGAGTGAAAAGGTCGACGGCCTCTATCACTCCTATAAATGCTCCATCGTAATAGATCTTCAAGCGTTGACCATAAACTTTGAAAATCTCAATCTTGTCGGTTTGTAGTGAAACCGACCCAAACTTGTTCACCTCGGTAACTGTGAATGGTTCCGACCATCTGGACTTGAGTTTACCTGGAAACAAACGCAAACGGGAGTTAAATAATAATACTTTATCACCAATTTTAAATTCCCGCTGCAGGATATGCTTGTCATGCCATTTCTTGGTCTTCTCTTTGTAAACCCGAGCACTATCATAGGCATGCAATCGAAACTCATCGAGCTCGTTCAATTGCATAAGTCGTTTCCCACCCGCCAGTGAGGGATCCATATTAAGCTCTTTTATGGCCCACATAGCCTTATGCTCAAGTTCTACCGGTAGATGGCACGCCTTGTCATAGACTAACCGGTATGGAGAAGCACCGATTGGAGTCTTAAAAGCAGTTCGGTAAGCCCATAAAGTGTCATCGAGCTTACGACTCCAATCCTTCCTAGATTTACTCACGACTTTCTCAAGGATAGATTTAATCTCCCTATTAGAAACCTCTTCCTGACCACTTATCTGCGGATGATAACTTAACCCCCGACGATGCGTAACGCCATATTTCTTCAATAAAGAGTTAAGATGGGGCTCATTGAAATGCTTTCCTCCATCGCTAATGAGAGCACGAGGAACCCCAAATCGTGGGAAAATGATCTTCTGGAACAGTTTAAAAACTGCTTTGGCATCGCAAGTGGGAGTGGCAATGGCTTCCACCCATTTGGAGACATAGTCTACCGCTACTAGAATATATTGGTTACCATGGGAAGATGGGAATGGCCCTTGGTAGTCAATACCCCAAACATCGAATATCTCAACTTTCAAAATACCCGTTTGAGGCATCTCATGCCTTTGAGAAATGTTACCCGTCCTTTGACATGCGTCACAAGAACGGACAAAAGTAGTAGCATCCTTGAGAATAGTCGGCCAATAAAAACCCGACTGCATAACCTTAGCAAACGTCCTTGAGGGACCATGATGACCGCCATATGAAGAAGAGTGACAATGAGAAAGGATGGCATGTACCTCACCTTCTGGAATACATCGTCGATAAATGTCGTCGGCATATTCTCGGAATAGATAAGGATCATCCCAAAAAATACCTCTTGACATCGTGTTGAAACCTCTTCTTTTGCTGATAGGATTGGTCCGGAGGCATAATTCCCCCAACCAAGAAGTTAGCATAATCGGCAAACCATGGAGTTTCCATGGTAATGGCAAGGAGATGATCATCAGCAAACGAATCATCAATGGGGATGGAATCTCCCTCTTCAAACCTCAGACGAGACAAATGGTCAGCAACCACATTCTCAGCACCTGACTTATCCCGGATCTCCAAATCAAATTCTTGTAACAACAAGATCCAACGAATAAGCCTAGGTTTGGCTTCCTTTTTAGCCAACAAGTATTTCAGTGCTGCATGGTCAGTATAGACTATCACCTTAGAACCCACAAGATAGGCTCTAAACTTATCCAAAGCAAAGACAACCGCAAGTAACTCCTTTTCAGTGGTAGCGTAGTTAACTTGCGCATCATCCAAAGTCTTACTGGCATAGTAAACTGCATGTAGCACCTTATCCTTCCTTTGCCCCAAAACAGCCCCAACTGCATAGTCACCGGCATCACACATTATTTCAAACGGCAATGTCCAATCAGGAGACTGTATAATAGGAGCTGAGATTAGAGCTTGTTTAATCCTGTCAAAAGACTTAACACACTCATCAGTAAAGACAAACGGGGCATCCTTATAGAGAAGCTTAGTCATTGGTTGAGCAATCTTTGAAAAATCCTTAATAAAACGGCGATAGAACCCCGCATGACCAAGGAAACTTCTAACACTTTTAACATTCACCGGGTACGGTAATTGCTCAACCACTTCCACTTTAGCTTTATCCACTTGGATGCCTCGTCCAGACACCAAATGACCAAGTACCACCCCTTCAGTTACCATGAAGTGGCACTTCTCCCAGTTTAACACAAGATTTCTTTTTTCACAACGTTGCAAGACCTTAGTCAGATTAGCTAAACAACTATCAAAATCGATCCCATAAACACTGAAGTCATCCATAAAGACCTCCATAATAGACTCGATATAATCAGAAAATATAGCCATCATACAACGTTGAAAGGTGGCAGGGGCAGTACATAACCCAAAAGGCATTCTTCGGTAAGCAAAGACACCATAAGGGCATGTGAAGGTAGTCTTTTCCTGATCGTCAGAATGAATGGGGATCTGAAAGAATCCCGAGTAGCCGTCTAGATAACAAAAATACTTATGACACGCTAGACGCTCTAACATTTGGTCAATGTAGGGAAGAGGGAAGTGGTCTTTCCTAGTGGCTACATTCAGCCTCCTATAATCAATACACATCCTCCACCCAGTCACTAGTGTAGTAGATATGAGCTCGTTTTTCTCATTAGTGACGACCGTAGTCCCTCCCTTGTTAGGAACTACCTGAACAGGACTGACCCACTTGGAGTCAGAAATAGCATAAATGATCCCTGCATCTAACAATTTCTGCACCTCTTTTCTAACCACTTCTTGCATAGTGGGGTTCAGACGACGTTGACCCTGTCTACAAGGTTTATGGTCTTCTTCTAAGTGGATACGGTGCATACAAAAGTCAGGACTAATACCTTGTAAATCATCAATGCTA
Source organism: Heliosperma pusillum (assembly GCA_022085475.1). NCBI lineage: Eukaryota > Viridiplantae > Streptophyta > Magnoliopsida > Caryophyllales > Caryophyllaceae > Heliosperma > Heliosperma pusillum. Next base: position 3,992 of record JAIUZE010040240.1, on the reverse strand, counting down.
TAACCTATAGCCTTTTTATGTCTTTTTAAAACCACCAACAAATTAGTAAGTTGGCTTTCAGATATGCTAGCACTGACAATTACATGATTCATCTCATGGGAATCAAGGAAAACATACTTAATATGAGAGGGGAGGGGTTTAAGTTCAGGTTTCTTTACCTCGGTAACCTTAGGGGGGTTACATAAGCTATAAACCTTATGTGCCTTGCAGTCCTCTCCTGTGAGCAGTTTTTCCATCTCAATTACTTCTTTACTCTGTGAGCTTCCAGCTTCAGCAGTGCTGGAAATTAAGGCGATCTCCAGAGGATCCCTATTCAAACATAAAGAAACACAATCATCAATAGATAAATCAACAATATCGACTCTATGACATGTCTCTTCTAACATGGGGTGTTTCATGGCATTATCCAGATTGAAAGTGATTTTATCATCCCCCACTGTTAGTGTAAGTCTCCCATTCTTAACATCTATAACCGCCCCCGCAGTATGGAGGAATGGTCGTCCCAAGATGATAGGAATTTGGGTGTCATCAGCCATATCTAAGACAACAAAGTCAACTGGTATGAAAAACTTCCCTACTCTAACCGGTTCGTCTTCTAAAATCCCTAAAAAGTGTTTAATACAACGGTCGGCCATTTGTAAGGTCATGGTTGTAACAGTAAGTTGACCCATATTAAGCTTTTTGCATATAGAAAATGGCATAACACTAACACTAGCCCCTAAATCATAAAGGGCTTTATCAATTGCTAAGCAACCTATATTACAAGGAATAGAAAAACTCCCTGGATCCTTTAGCTTAGGTGGTGATCTTGATTGCAACACAGCACTGCATTCCTCAGTAAATGCAACCGTCTCCACTTCATTAAAGGACCGATTCCTTGTCAATATATCCTTCATGAACTTTGCATAAGCCGACACTTGAGCAATCAACTTGGTAAAAGGTACACTCACTTGCAGATTCTTGACGACTTCCATAAACCTCCCAAACTGTTTATCAAGCTTGGATTTATGTTGGCGGTGCGGAAAGGGAAGTGCAATGACAATTAGCTCGGCTTCTTTGGCTTTGGAAGATGAATTAGAAGTGTTATCATCCTGATCAGGGGTTGCTCGATCGAGCAGAGGGCTTGCTCGATCGAGTTTTTCTGAACAGTAACTTTCAGAAACTTTTCGAGCAGAATTTTCATCTTTTTCAAGGGTTGCTCGATCGAGCAAGGGGGTTCTGCTCGATCGAGCAAACTTAATTCCAGCCCCTTTTTCGCTGTTTTTTGAACTTTGATCAGCAACTTCCAAGCTTTCATTGGTTTCATCCCCTATCATTTCAGGGCCTTTGTAATGGGTTCCACTCCTCAAAGTGATTGCATTGGCTTGTTCATGTGGAGGGTGTCCTTGAGGAGGAAGATTACCTGGTTGTTTATGTGGATTTTGAATTGCCAATTGGGCAATTTAAGTATCAACCATCTTATTATGAGCTATCAGTTGTGAGATCAGAGCATCTTGCTTTTGTTGTATCATAAGACTCTGCTGCAACATGGCTTTCAATTCCGCCATATCATTACTTGGAGGTGGTGGAGGTGGAGCTTGTTGAAAGTTTTGGCCACCTTGATTGGAACGGTTAAAGTTACCTTGGAAATTGCGATTCTGAGGAATCACATAAGAGGAACCTTGTTGCTGAGGTGGCGGTGGAGTAGGATTCAGAACATTCTGACTTCAGTAAGAGAAATTTGGATGCTCTTTCGTCCTTTCATTGTAAAAGTTGGAGTAAGGTGTACCTTGCTTAAAAGATTGAAAGGCAAGTACTTGCTCAACCGTACTCATACATTCCACTGCAGTATGCCCCATAGTACCACATCTTTCACAGGTTGGCTCTTGTTGAACCATGGCATGAACCGTTTGCTTATTTTCCAAGGACTTTGAAGTTTGTAACTCGGCAATTTTGGCAGTTAATGCCTCCAACTGAGCTGCAACTGCATTATCCAAACCTCCTCTCCTCACATTACCCCTGGGATTCCCATACTCAGCAGTGTGAGTAGCCATCTCATCAATTAACTGACAGTCCATAGACCTTAATTAGACTCCTCTAATTAATTACCAAATTACTTTTTAATTTAGTTTATAATGATCTATGTAACATGCATGCAAATATAAAGACATTTATATAAAAGAAGAAATTTCCTCACATTGATATGGAAATTATATGGGCACAACAAGAACTCCTTCTTGTTGTTCTTGAGCTATAAATATGGATGAACACAAACTATCTCCAAAGTAGAAGATCTCCTATAAGTTGCACCAAGATTAACCCAAATAATCTACCCTTATTATTAACTAGATAATAAGATAGATATTATACTACTAATACTAGACTATATTACTACACTAGTAATACTTAGTAAATATTAGTATTTGAGAGTTTTAGAGAGAAGATGAGTTTTGAGAGATGTATGATCAAATAAGCAAGAATGAAGTAGTAAAGGAATGAACAACAATTGTTCTCCTTTTATAGCCATGAGGGCCGGATATCAACACCACAAAATGGTGATTTTTTCTTCTTATTTTATTGCCATGCAAAGTCGTAATGTGTTGTAGTGAATAAAATGATTTCATGTTTACTATTCATGTCATAAGCATATGTTGCTTGTGAGTGTGAATAAGAACAACAATCATCACCAACAACTACACATCAACCGGCCATGTGAGCCTCAAATTGATCCATTTTGATTTTTGATATTTGTCTCACAAATACTTATTGATCATATGGTTAATTATCTTGTATAATTAAGTGTTAATTTGATCATATAATAATTATATGACTCAATTAAATAAATAATATGTACTTAACATTTTAAGTAATATTTTACCATTATATCAATGTATAATGGGTCCCACAATGCTTAGTTAATTTATTTTACAACTCCTTGTAAATATAATCAACGAATTACCTCTATCTCAAAACCTCAACTAATTTAGTAATTTAACGATTAATTACTAAGTTAAATCTTATTTAATCGTATTAAAATAAGATATAAATTTATTAGTCAATTATCGCATAATTGAAAAATAAGGTTAATCGAATTTGAGTTCTTAACTCAATTTCTAATAATTAACTCTCGTACATATCGAATATCTGTAATGTACTAATTAACTGTATCGTATACAAATAATTAGTTACTATTTGGATTTCTTTTTTTATCCTTTAGGTGTGACTCGAAAGGGATCAGTTGATCACCGCCGTCAAACGACAATAACGCAAACTCTAAGTCAGCCAACCGTTATTGATTTACGGTAATAAACTGACTAATCATAATAGATAGTCAATAAAGTCCAATTATATTCCATAATAAGATTTATTATGTGGCGCACCATTGTGGAGGACACCTACTCCAAAAATCTCCCACTTGTCTGACACAAGTGTGCGTCACCGATTCTCTTGTCTCTTTATCACATCTCCCACTCAACGCAAGGTGTCTTTCAGGTCGCACTTGCGATTGACAATATCTAGAGTGGTTTTCTCGATAGGGAGAGTAACTGTTTGACCGGAAAATCTACCATAGATCACTTTCCGAGCGTGGCCACGCATTTACAGTAACTTCTCCTCGAGTGGCCTAAAGATGTTTTTACCCAACGTGGGTGGACAATTCCTGTTGATCCATCTACTCTGTATGATGCAGATCACCATGATCCAGAAGAAGTCCATCGGCCTCCTTTTACGGCACGACCTAGAACATCAACCAAAACCCATCGGAAACTGCACCGACTCAGATAGACGGTCGCCAGTCAAAAGAATCGACTTATAGGAATAAGATAGAAGACCCTGCCACGACCAGGCATCAAACAATTGATTTAAGGGTCTCTATCATGTCACTGTCCGACAGAGTGTCTTACAGTCTGTCTATGTAAACGACCAGTCATCTCGATGACCCCCATGGTTGCGAACCATACCAGCGATTCGACTTACAAATTAGTCATTTCGAGAAGTCACTCATTGATGTGACT
>JAIUZE010040229.1:0-12723 GCA_022085475.1 Heliosperma pusillum | reverse complement strand
TTTACACCAAACCTTTTAACACCCTTCACCGGAGATACTTTCAAGAATACTTTATCTCCAACTTCAAATTCCAACGGTCTTCTTCGGACATCGGCATAAGATTTTTGTCGGTCTTGAGCGGCTTTCATTCTATCACGAATGACCTTCACATGATCAATGGTTTCAACAAGAACATCGGGACCTAAGTCACGAACTTCACTCAATTGATCCCAACTGATGGGTATATTTTATATAGACTTTTTAGTCCATTTATGCACGCATTTCTATGTCATTTAGGTGATATTATGTCACTATATGCCCCTATTTGGCTACTTTGTACTTTCATTACCATTTTGTAGGTACAAGCTACGTAGTAGCGGAAACCGAGCCAAAACAGTCCACTTTGCATGCATTTAGGAGAATGGAAGGAACGAAGAAGCTCTTGCATGGGAAAACGTGAAACCGCTCACAATCAAGTCCAAAGCCATGACCAACACTATATGCTAGGCCAGAGGACCTCGATCGACCATATCTTTGGTTGATCGAGGGGAGTACTGATGAAGAAGACTCGATCGAGTGACTCTCTACTCGATCGAGAGGATGTGTTGCTAGAAAAGACCTCGATCGAGCTGTCATCTGCTCGATCGAGGGGTAGTTGTTGAAGAATTGGTCGATCGAGAGGATGAAGTCCTCGATCAACTAATATTCTCGAATAAAGGCCTCGATCGAAGGGGATTTTTCCTCGATCGAGTGAAATCTGTCACGGGCCTTAAGTCCGTAGACTAATTAGGTTACAAGTCGTGTTATGTATTATATAAGACTCTTAGTTCATCATTAAATGATATTATTATAGACTACTTTGGAGACACTTATCATTCACCATTAGTTTCTGAACTTTCTTAATCTTTAAGTTTACATTCGCGTTTATTATCGACGCAGATTTGTTCTTTACGCCGGATTTGCTAAGATTGTAAACTCTTTTCTCTCCTTTATTCTTAATCTTTGTTCTAGTCTTAATTACTGTTTTACCTTTCCTAATTGCTGCGTTATTGTTCTTTATGCTTGTTAATTACTATTGTATCATGTCTAATGTCATATATTCAATCATCTTTATTGCTAGCATCATTAATAGTATGAGTAGCTAATTCCCTTAAATGTTAGGATGAGGAAAACTGTAATAAAGGCATGATAGGATAAAGTATATTAGTTAATCTTGAATATGAGAATCAATCTAAGCAATATAATTGAGGTTAGTCGAATGAGTGCACGCAGGAGACTAGCTAGGTAGTTAACCCCGACCTGGATCGAGAGATTGGAAGGGAAAGGCTTGCTTAGAGTTGATAGGTGACTCCTAAGAGGGCGAGAGTAAATTAGGAAAATCCCTAGCGTGGTTTAAGACCGAGAGGAGAAAACCATTGCCCTTCTCATTGATAGATTGACCGACTTAGTTGACCCGTAGATGCCGATATTGCAGTAGACCGAATCCTAGCATATTTTTCCTTTATCTGAATTATTTCATGTTAACCTCTACCTTTATTTCTCTTCCCTTAAATCTTATTTAGTTTAGTTTAAAACTAAATCAAAACTTCCAGACTGTGACTGACAGACTTAGATTACAGTTAGTTAATTTCCACCCTGTGGAGATCGACCCTACTTCCGCTATCTTCTTTAGTTAGTAGACTTAGGCTTTTATTTTTGGTGTATAACGACTCGCATCAAATTTTGGCGCCGTTGCCGGGGAGGCAATTTAATTTTTTGTTTATTTATTTCTATCTCGTCTTAAGGAATTTCTAATTCGTTAAGACTGTTCTTATTTTTCTCTCTATAGTTGTGTATGCGCAGGTCCCAAAGTCTCGAGTTAGTGGAAGCTGATCCAGAGCCCGAAAGAACCTTCTTACGCAGGAAGAGAGGGTTAGGTAAGACTGTAAGGAGGAAGACTTGAGTACTTCTGACTCCGTCTTCGACAGTTTTATTTTCGAGGATGATTCGACTGTTGAGACTACCGTACCAGCGAAGATGCCTAACATTGCTAGACACTCTGAGCCCACCGCTGCATGTATACCCCAGGGATTCAAACTTGCAACGGACGAAGATGGAACTTCTTTTGATCTTCGTCCGTATTATATCAAGCTTGTTCAGCAGGACAAGTATAGGGGTGTGGCTGGGGAAGATCCGAGAAAGCATATGGAGACTTTTGCTGATTACTGCTCTTCTATTCCAGTTTCTAAAGGGGTGACACAAGACAAGATCAAGGAGGTCTTGTTCCCTTTTTCTCTTACCGACAATGCCAAAGATTGGTTGAAGAATCTGAATAGAGAAGAACTTGGCATTACTGACTAAACTACACTTGCCCTAGCCTTCTACAAGAAGTATTTTCCACCACAGAAGACGAATGCTTTGAGGGGTCAGATTACAAACTTCAAGCAGACAGTTCATGAAAATCTCTATGAGTCTTGGGATCGATTTAAGACGCTAGTGAGGTCTGTTCCTCACCATGGGTTCGAACAGTTGTTTCTATGTAAACAGTTTTACAACGGGTTGTATGATGATCATCGAGCTATCTTAGATTGCGCATCGAACGGGAGATTCCAGAAGGAGATAGATGATGATAAGGGTTAGAAATTGATCGAGGAGATGGCAACCCACTGTGCTGAATATGGTAATCCACGAAGTGGTACACGGACATTAGCTAGTGTTGATTCTGACGGTCTAGATGCCAAATTTGATAAACTGAATGCCAGACTTGACAAATGGGAGAAGCAGGCTGCAGATAACCAGCAGACAGTTCATTTGCTGCAGCGAGATGAAGTGATCACTTGTGAAAGGTGTGGCGAAACTGGTCACATGGCTGTAGATTGTCTTGCAGAAAAGGAGCAAGTTTGTTCCTTTCAACAATATCGTCAAGGGGGTGGTTACTATAATCAGGGCAATATCCATCCCAACTTGAGATGGACGAGCCAGAATGTCCTAAATCCTACTACTCCACCACAGCTGTGACAACCCTCGCGAATGCGGAAATATAAAACATACAAGCATGTGAATTATATAGCGGAAATATGAAGTTTTTAAAACTTTTATACATGCAAGAAGAAGTATACGAGGAGTGTCAAGTATTACAAACTAAAGTACGAAATAAAATACAACAAACAGACGAAGTCTCTCAAAACTTTATAAATGTCAAAGTGTTTAGCAAACTAGCTAAAATCGTCTAGATGTGTTTCAATCCAGGGACAACGCCCGCTAGCTCACACCCGAACCCAAAATATCAAGCAAAAAGCCATCCATGCAAGAACTTGTTCATCCATGAAAAACATGAACGCCACAATCAGTGGGGAGTAACTCCGGGTTCTCCCAGCCATATCACATTAAACGTACATAAAAGGAAATACAAAAGTAGAAGCATGCATGTATAGATATACATGTGAAATACGATAAGAATAGATAGGCAATTCGATATTTAGCATATAGAATACAAATCCGAAACCATCATGTTATACAAAGACTCGGGGAAGACACTCTTAGGCAACCGAATACGCTCACTAGGGCTTACATCTCACCGTTAGCGGTATAAGTTTGATAAGATTGAGTCTCGACAGATAAACCATGCCAAGTCATGGTATGATCATGAATGATCAATCATGTAATCATCCATCCACACATAACAATACATTGACGACCTCTCTCACGGTAAATGAAACGCACTAGCACAATGTACATGGCAAGTATGATTAAAAGGCATCCACGAGATAAGCATTTCCCTGAACGCATACACGATGCTACATTTCGTATATGTAGACTAATTTCCTCCTGGTAGCACGACGATATAAATATATATCCGGTCCTAGTCTAAACTTGGCCAGACTCTCGGAATAAAAGTGTTCCGATTCGACATGCGATGACATTTCGCATCCAAGACTCGGTCAATCATTGAGGCCGAGTACCCCAAATTCGGTCAATAATTCACGAAAGAGGCGGAAAAGAGCACAAGCCTCATAACAAGCGGTACGCTACATGCAAAGAACACCACCTCGCAAGTACACAACATTTGACGGCCGGGTCGATCAACGCAATGCGTTCACCTCCCAACAACGTCGTCGTATGCCCACTAACACATGCAATTAAGCAGTAGGATACATCCCCGTTCTGACATTCCAGCCTTACGAACGTGGAGGTAGCCAAGGGAATGAGAGTACAAAGCACATAACAAAATAGTGCTCAAACCGTAACATTTGTAAAAACCGACTCAAAGTGGGACATATCAAAAACTGTCACAAAACATGCGATATAAGCAAATGGAATATCATATATTCGAAACATTAATATTATAAGTCACTACGTAAAAATTTATGGAAAACGAATCACGCGAACTATTATAAATTACGAGTTTAGAAATTATAAGGAAATATACTCAGCCGTGTTGCCGGCCGGTCAGAGGACCGGCGGCCGGTACCCCGGCATGCGCATCATGCCAAATCCAAAAAATCACAAAGAAAAGGCAGTGTGTTCCAGGCCGGTCTAGGGGCTGGCGGCCGGGCACCCGGCCGGGAGCATCACGACACACAAAAACTATCAACTATCAACAATCAATATTCATCATCAACAATCATCAACTAACAACAATCATCATCAATAACACAATTCCTAAACTTACTAATCGTATTCTCAATACGAATTCTAACATATAAACATGTAAAACACGTAAATGATATCGAGTAACCCTTCACCGTTACCTTTATGCGTCTTTACTCCGCGTCAAGGTCCTCTTCAATCAAGAAATAGTCTTTGTCGGGATCTTGGAGGTCACCACCTACAAATAGTTAATAAAAGATGAATATTCTTCACCTTGAGAAAGACGGAAAGTTTGAAAAGCAAGAAAGACGGTAATTTTATTATCAATACGGATAAAGGAAGCTAAGAGGGGAAGAATAAGACGAACTTACGTGAATTTGAGCAAGAATTGAGCGAGATATGACGATTCTAAGATTGGATGATTATGGAAACTAGGTTTTTGGTTGATTTCTTGGTGATGAAGTAAGTTTGAGTTGTGTGAGAGTGAATTAGGTTATGCGGGAGTATGAGGGAGTATGAGGAAAAAGTCAAGAAAAAGTCAAAGACGACGTAAGACGGAATTTACTTGAAATCTCGCGAAACATCCAAATATGAACTCGGAAATTCTAAATTCGACTCAGAACATTTAATTCTAAACTAAAACTAAATTTCACTGAAAAGTATCCGTAAAAAATATTTTTACTATAAAAATAAGGTATGTAAGAGGTCAGTCGATACTGTAGAGACGGTAGCTTTGACTGAGGAATGCTCCGCGTTCCTCCAGAACAAATGCCCACCTAAACTGCCCGACCCAGGTAGCTTTTCCATACCGTGTCATATAGGTACCTATCTTATAGATAATGCGTTTTGTGACCTAGGAGCTAGTGTTAGCGTCTTACCTTTGTCTTTAGCCAAACGGTTAGGCTTCACCAATCTTCAGTGTACCAACATGACGGTGCAAATGGCAGATAGGACCTTGTCCCGACCATTAGGAGTCATAGAGGATGTACCTGTGCAAATAGGGAGATTCTTTATCCCGGTCGACTTCATAGTATTGGACATACCTGAGAATTCTCACACTCCCATCATTTTGGGAAGACCGTTCTTGCATACTGCGCAAGCGGTTATTAATGTCGGGTTACGGACATTAACTTTTCAGATAGGTGGGGAGAAACTAGTTTTCACTCAGTCTCGTGCTAGTAAAGGTCCCATGCTTGTTTCACCATGTCATGCGCTTCCCTTAGCTGACATCACACCTGATTTGTTTATGCATGACAAAGCTTCGGTTCCTATCGAGCCTATAGCTCCTGTTTGTGATATTTCTATTGCTACCGTAACACCTCTGCCCCAGCTTGGGAGCGAATTGGAGGAACGCGCTGTTGTGTGTTGTCTTACAGATAAAAGATCGGCAGCATTGGAGCTGAAGAAGGGAGAGCCATGTTCGCGTGATGGTATCAAGAAGAAGTCCAAGAAGGACAAAGGAGTTCGCACATATTCGAGTGATTCGGAAGTGGAGCTAGACTCCAAGGAAAGATCGTATGTGTGGAAAAAGAAGTCGAAAATTACCGCAGCTGAGGGTAATTCCGCAAGTCAAAGGCCTGACGGTGGCCTTGTCACAAAACTATTTGGTTATTAGCCGGGTTTGCAACCCCGTGCAATTTGTAAATAACAATTTATTGCGTTTTCGTTAAACAATTAGACAATTAGACTATTTACTTAGATTAGACGTTACGTTATAATCCGTAGTTTAGATAAACAATTTACTTTTCCTGTTAGACATTTTTTGGTATTTTTTGGGTATCGTTTTGTATCGTTTTTGCAGGAAAAAGAAGGGGAAATCAATTGCTAAAAGTCGAAGGCTGTGCAAATAGGAAAACCATTCGATCGAGTAAATTGTTACTCGATCGAGACACTTGGGGAAGAAAAAGACCTCGATCGAGTGAAATGCAAATCGATCGAGGGGAATTCAAAACGATCGAGTAAACTGAGGATCACCAAAAGAAAGTCCTCGATCGAGTAAATCAGAACTACTCGATCGAGCGGTCCTACCTGAAAAAGTTCTCGATCGAGTAGAATTTCTACTCGACCGACCAAACTAACTTACCTATATAAGAGAAGTCTTCGGTCCCCTTTGAAATTACTCGATCCCAATTCTCCTTTGTTGTTCATCTTTCGATTTTTCTGCATAATCTTACCTGCAATTCGTGTTAATATCCAAATTAATTGCCAATTACATATACCCTAGACTCCATTCCGACCTAGAGGAGCTAGGTTTATTTACTGATGTTTGCCTACTACTTAACGGGACGGGGATGTCGGGTTTGGCCTCGATGAGGGAGTATACATATCGAGTACCTACGCTTGAGTTTTTCAGTTCCTATACTTTTCAGGCCGATATGTATGCTACCTCACCGTCTAGCGCTTGCATTCATTTCTGACTCTTTAATGAGTCGCATTCATGGACTTTAGCTAGGTTTGGGGAGGGTTTGGGTCTATTGAGTGACGGTCTTTTGGCAGCTCCTAGGAAGCTATTGACCCAAGTTTGGACCGCCTTTTCTCACACACCTTACGACACTCGTAAGGTGGCCCACGTTCACCACCCCTCGCTGCGCTATTTTCTGCGACTCTTAGGCGAGTCGATTTTCGCTAGACCAGAACCCAACAACATCAACAACACTGAGATAGCCATTTTAGCGGGGTACCTGAACGTTGATAGCGGTACCCCATTTGTCCTGAACATAGCTTACATAGTGGATCTTCACTGGAAGAACCTAGAGTCTAGGGTGTCTAGCGCCGTAGTCTGTGGCGGTCTGGTCAGTAGGATTGGCCGCCACCTTTATTCAGACTTCCCTAGGACGCATTTGCGCTTAGGACCTGGCGTCGACATAGATATACCTGTCATGGTCGGGTTTGCTTGGATCACGGGCTCTGGGCGTCGGATGTGGAAGATATGTGGTTCCACATCCGTTGTCTTACCTTGCCCTACATTACCTTCTCTTTCACCTCTCACTACTGCGAGAGGGGGGAAACCCCCTCCCCCTGTTTACCATATACCTTTCACTACTACACCTTCCTCTTCCACTAAGAAGAGGAAGAGAGCTTCCCCACAAAGGGATGTTGGAGAGCCGTCAGGTTCTCAACAGGCTGGGACGACCACTATCACGCCCCCGCCTGTCACCACCACCACTCCCCCTCCTGAGTTGGTTTTTCCGGCAAATTTTGTTTGTCCTCCCCTATTTGAGGCGTCTGAGGTCATGGACCAAGGGCGTCGTGATGCTTTGCTACTTGATATGCGCAAGGATATAGCACAGATGCGACGGGATCAGGCCTTGGCGTTGTTCCCTATCTATGAGGACCATATCCGCAGAGGACGTCCTATTCCAGATGGATGGTCGCACCCCTCGTTTTACAGATACCCACGGGGTGAGTATCCTTCACCATCTTCTTCTTCCTCTTCTTCTGGAGAGGAAGACGACGAGACGCCGGCATAGAGGGTCACGAGGGAGCGCGCGGAGTTGGCAGCTAGGAGGCTAGCTCAGGAGGAGGAGAGGGACCCGACGTATAAGGTGGAGACCGAGGAGACTGCTGGGAGGAGGTGATGTTAGCTCCCCAGTTTGATGCTGGTTTGGGGAAGCTGTTGTTTTGTGAGTTTTTCTGTTTATTTTTTCCATTCTTTGTATATATATTTCATCCCTTAGGAACATGAATTAGGTTGTGTTTCCCTTTCCCTTATATGCTGTTGTGCTATAGCCAATGAGGACATTGTCTGTTTTGGTTTGGGGAGGTGTTTTGTATCCTTTTGCGTCTGCATTTGCATTTGTATTGCATTCACGTTTACAATTCATGTTAATTAGACAAAATTTGAAAAAATCAAAAATATCACGTTTATTTTTGCATATAGTCGAGTCGGATTGGAGTCTTGTTCGTGATTAAATTGCACTACAAGTCTATTTTATGCTAGTCCTTGCACCATTCTTGACTTACTTAGTAAATCGAAGTAGTGAACTAGTAAAATCTTGGAGTTAACATTTCTCACAAGAGGCAGAATAAGTTTGATTGTAAGTAGGTTGTTGAGAAGATGAGTGCTACGATAAAAGGGTGGAACAGGAGAAAAATTTCTCATTCAGGGAGATTAGTTTTGGTTAAATCTGTCTTAAGTACCATTCACAATTATTGGGCACATATTTTCATTTTACCTGTGGGAGTTCTGGATTCTCTCAAGGCCCTCTGCAGGAACTTTCTATGGGAAGGGGAGGATACATACTCAAAGGCTCCTCTTGTTGCTTGGAATATTTTATGCAAGGGTAAAAAGGAAGGGGGGCTAGGCATTTATGATAGTACTAATTGGAATATAGCTGCTGTTGGGAAGTTAGTGTGGTGGATCATGCTCAAGAAGGATCACCTCTGGATTAAATGGATAGATAAGATCTATTTGAAAGGGAGGAATTAGCTCTCATATGTTCCCAGCAACTCAAGCTCTTGGGCCTGGAGAAAGATATGTGGAGTTAAGGAGATTCTTAAGGAAGGACTTCAATCTGAGGAATGGCAGGAGGAGGATGGGTATTCAATTATTAAAGGTTACAAGTGGCTGGCTGGGACTGATAACACTAGAGTGGATTGGTATTGTATAACTTGGAACATATTTAACATTCCCAAGCATTGTTTCATCTATTGGCTGGCTGTCAAGGGGAGATTGCTTACTCTTGACAGACTGCATAGAAGAGGGTTTACACGCAATCTTAATTGTTTTTTGTGTAGGTTCAATACTGAAGATTATCAACACCTTTTCCAGGGATGCTGCTATGCAAAGAAGTGTTTTGAATGTCTAGATGAGTTACTTCAAGTCAGGCACATTGGTGATCACTCTCCTTCAGCCTTGCTCAGAATGAGAATGGGGACGGGTTTTATCAGGAAGGTCTACTGGTCTTTAATAGTGGCAGTCCACTATAGTATCTGGAATTGCAGGAACAAATGCAGGTTGGAGGCTTATGTTCTGAGGCCTGAAAAGCTGGTTCAGGGAGTTTGTGCTCAAGCAAAGTTAAGACTAATGCATTTAGAACTTGGTAGCATAAAACGTGAAGAGGTTGTATGGTGTAGGAATAGGCATCTTATGTTATTTGCTAAGCTTATGTATGGCTGTTTTGGATTTGTATATGCTAGTTGGTTTGTTTCTAGTGTGTAAAAGGATTGTGGTTTGATTGGCTTTTTGCCGTATTAATCAAAGCTTACATTTGCACCAAAAAAAAAAAAAAAGGAATTTTGTCTTGGAATTTAAATTTGACTATTAGACTTGAGTCAACATTTTGGCAAACGACTTATATATTCTGAGTTTTAGAGCCTATAACTGGTGACATTTATGACCAGTTCATCTAGGAATGAGAGTAGTTACTCCCCACATCTCGTGTGATTTGCTTGTATATGAACTTTGATTTCTTATTGCCTGCACGCATTGGGTTTGTGGTCGGTATTACGTGTTTTGAGAATATTTGCATCTCCCTTTTCCTTATTTTACCCCATTAACTCCACATAAAGCCATATCTGCCTGTTGCCCTTAACTACATTCTAAACTGAGCCTACCTTTGCCGAGCTAGTTTAGTAGTCGAGGTATATTTTACAGTTGTGTCAGTTTTTGACTCGTTTTCATTGATTGGAGTGGGTATGTGCGAGAAAAAGAAGAGAAGTGATGAATAGTACCTCGATCGAGCAGCTTTTAGCTCGATCGAGCAGATGTTGATGTATGTTACCTCGATCGAGTGACTTATTTCACTCGATCGAGGGGTTTTTCCCTCGATCAGCCAAGAGAGAAAAAAAAAAGAAAGAAAACGAAAAATGAAAAAAAATATAATGAGAAAAAAATAATTGGCTGAAGTTTTTGTTATTTACACCTCCTAGGCTTATTATTATTTGTCGAGGTGTTTTATGGGATTTGTGTTGTATATGCCTAGATATGATAAGGCATCGAGCTTAGTTTTTGATAGTTGGAAGAATGGAACGAGTTCTATTACGGTCTTGTTAGCAACTAGCTTGGCTATTTACCCTCACATTTCCATTAATTGTTTTGCCCCGTCTTACCAATTAGCCCACATATCCATATTTTTGCAAATGTTCGGCACGTGATAGTCCTTGAACGGTGGTTATGCGTGTGTACGGTGCTGGAATCATCTTTCATATTAGTTAGCGATGCATGTTGTGTCGGTCGTAGTCTACGTGAGTGACTATATTTTTTTCTCTCTTTCTTATACATATTTACTTACCATTTGCTTGTTGAGAGAAGAGTGACCCGTGAGAGTCCGAATTTGGTTGAGTCTTGCAGGGTCGAAAGTGTGACAACCCTCGCGAATGCGGAAAAATAAAACAAACAAGCATGTGAATTATATAGCGGAAATATGATGTTTTAAAAACCTTTATACATGCAAGGAAAGAATACGAGGAGTGTCAAATATTACAAACTAAAGTACGAATTATACAACATCAAGAGACGAAGTCTCTCCAAAAAGTTAACAAGTAAAAGTGTTTAACAAACAAGCTAAAATCGTCTAGAGGTGTTTTAATCCAGGGACAACGCCCGCTAGCTCACACCCGAACCCAAAATGTCAAGCAAAAACCATCCAAGCAAGCAACCTGTTCATCCATGAAAAACATGAACGCCACAGTCAGTGGGGAGTAACTCCGGGTTCTCCCAGCCATATCACATTAAACGTACATAGAAGGAAATACAAAAGTAGAGCATGCATACAAATAGATATACATGTGAGAAACGATAAGAATAGATAGGGAATTCGATAATTAAATATAAGAGCATATGGAATACAAATCCAAATCCATCATGTTATACAAAGACTCAGGAAAGACACTCTTAGGCAACCGAATACGCTCACTAGGGCTTGCATCTCACCGTTAGCGGTATAAGTTTGATAAGATTGAGACTCGACAAACAAACCATGCCAAGTCATGCGATGATCACAATCAATCCATCATATTATCATCCATTCAAACATTCCAATACATAGACGGTGCCCAATCATGCAATGAGCATGAATAATATCATGAAATCACACATTCAAAGACGACGACACAAAGACGACATCTCTCACGGTAAATGAAACGCACTAGCACCGTGTACATGGCAAGTATGATTAAAAGGCATCCACGGGATAAAGCATTTCCCTGAACGCATACACGATGCTACATTTCGTATATGTAGGCTAATTTCCTCCTGGTAGCACGACGATAATAATACGGTCCTAGTTTAAACCTGGCCAGATTCTCGGAATATAACGTGTTCCGATTCGACATGTGGTAAGACGTTCCACATCCAAGACTCGTTCAATCATAGACACCGAGTACCCAAAATTCGGTAGATCAATTCACGAAAGAGGCGGAAAAGAGCACAAGCCTCAGAACAAGCAGTACGCTACATGCAAATAACACCACCTCGCAAGTACACAACATTTGACGGCCGGGTCGATCAACGCATTGCGTTCGCCTCCCAACAACGTCGTCGTATGCCCACTAACACATACAATTAAGCAGTAGGATACCTTCCCGTTCCAACATTACAGCCTTACGAACGTGGAGGTAGCCAAGGGAATGAGAGCACAAAGCACAAGACAAAATAGTGCTCAAACCGTATCATTTGTAAAAACTGACTCAAAGTGGGAACATACCAAAAACCGTCACAAAACATGAGAATAGGGAATCATATAAGTTTAAATATGATAAACATGAGTCAATACATGATACATAAGCATTAGAACAAGTTTATGAAGCATAATGAATAAAAACATAGATACCTCTCCAAAACAACGTTGTTTGGAAAACAACGAAAACAAGGGTCCACTTCAAACGGTCATTACTAGAGTTCTAGACATGTAAATGCAGAAATTCTAAATGGAGGTGATAGCTTATCCTCTTACGGTTCCAACGAGATGTCACACGCCCAAAACAAGCAAGTAACGAAGGAGATATGATCATTTTACGAAACGGGGTCAGTGAAGGAAAATTTCTTTCGGCAGCGAGTGACGTTGCCTGCGTCACCACGATGCAGCCTGCATCACCACGATGCAGCCTGCGTCACCACGACGCAGCCTGCGTCCTATTCGGACAGGTACGAGTCACACAAATCTCCACAATTTCACTAAGGCATAACACAAATATCATCTATCATCACAATTCATCAATTCTCATATCAATTAT
>JAIUZE010040210.1:0-10683 GCA_022085475.1 Heliosperma pusillum | reverse complement strand
GAAACAGAGTCTTGACCATATAGACTTGAACATAAAACCATCATATTCAACACATGTTTATTTTATTAAAACTTCTAACATGTGAATTATTAACTCTTACCCAACCCGCTTGACTTAAAGGTTATCGAATTAAACTATAATCTCGTATTATAATTTCTAACATGTGAGGAATTATAATATTATGAAAAAATACTTTTAATTAAATAATTTACTTATTAAAATTTCCCACTTGCTAAATATTACAAAACACGATAAATTAACACTAAACTCAAAAAAACCGTCACAAGTCCAACAAGGTGACTCATGGGCTGATTTGGGCCGGACCTAACACGGGCCTGGACTGGGCCTGCAACAAAACTTGTTGCATTGTCACTCGTTTTTGTGCTAATACAACCGTCCATGGGGATGTCCAAGTAGACATCTCAAATGAATGCAATTTAGGGGATCAACATTAGCATCTTGAGCTTTCAATTGTACGGGCCTGACTTTCAAGCTTCATATTTCAAGTTCTACTTGTGCAAATCCTTTGATTCTTGAGTCATTTGAAAGCTTATGGTCTTGGATATACAATGCATTTGGAATCAGACCAATAGCAGGTACGTAGTTTGAGTTATGGCTGCTACAAGATATCCCCTACAGAAGAGTGCAATGTAGAGATCAGTCTGACCCCCTCTTACCAAATGGATCATAACTGAAGATTTGAGCATGCTATTTGTGTGATTCCAAATGGAGGGGAAATATAACTCATTTAGCTTTCAAATGGAACCTTAGGTTACTCCTACATCATCCTAAAGAGAAAGTTATGGCCTGAGCAAAACGGGTATAGTTAGTGGCAAGTCTGCTGGGTATGTGATTAAGACCAATCTGCACTCAAAGTTGCATAACTCAAAATCTACTTAATGTTTAGGGGTGATTCTTTTTGGAGGAGAACGCTAACATCCATAGCTTTCACATGAGATATCATGGGTCTTCAAATTCATCCTGAGCAGAGAGTTATGAGTGTTACAAAATGTAATCAGAAGGGTCCATGTCCTATCTCACCCGGTTCAGGTCCAACATCAAAGAGCTTCGTCCAAGGCAACCCCTATTAGGAATTAAGTTATTCCAAGGCCTAAAACCCTTATTTTAAAGTCTTAGGAAGATAAAAGTCCAGGAGAGTTTTTGCTAATTCACAATAAAAGAGCAGGTTTAGCTAAGTGCAAACAAATGGGTCCAGATGAGGACATTTCAGCATTGTCTTGTACCAAGGCTGTTTTGGGTGCTATATTTGGCTAGGCAAGACAAGGGCACGACTTGAAAGACATCCTAACCCTTTGTACTTGAAGATGGTAGCTGCCAAGCCCAAGCTCCAAGGTCTTACACATCTTAATTGACCTTGCACAACAAGACAAAGAGGAGCAGCCTGTTTTCTGTTTTATGCTTTATGCTTTATTACTTTATGCTTTTGTATCCTAGTTAGTATTCTGATTTGTGTAAGGCCAAGGCCACGACTTATTGTACATTAGATGATGCATTTGAGACCCTTAGATGTGTATCTCTTGGCCTATATAAGGCTTGCTTGTAAGAAGTTGAAATCAGATTATGATGAATTAATATAAACCTGAACTTTGTTCATTGCAATTCTTTAGCAAAGCTAAGTATTGTGGTAATCCTTAGTGAACTTGTGTGTGATCTAAGATTACAGTGTCTAAGAGTCATTACTTGTGTGTCTTGAGTCTTAAACACAACCTTTGCTACCTGTGCTTGTGTGCTAAGGTGCAAAGTTCTATCTGAATTGCCTAGCCTAGTGCAGGTTGTTGGAGTCTTTTCTAAACAAGTTGAGCTTGTGTGAGAGAGTGCTAACCGTGGCCTATTTAACAATAAAAACCATCCTTTTATTAAGAAGTTTCAGTTCAATTGGTTATCAGAGCTTTGGTTTGTGAGTTTATGTTTTCCTACCTACATTATAAACACAAAAACAACATGTTATCATGAGGGGAGTGCAATCTGATTTGTGTGAGAAAATCAGTAGCAAAGTTGTAATGCCTTATGTTCCATGTCAAATAATGGAACCTTGTGACCTTGGTTCCATCTCCAAGTCCTTAGAAGAAGCTAGGGTGAAGTTCCAATCTTTAAGAAGAAGGTATGAAGGTGATGTGCTTCCAAAGAAGGCAACCAGCAACTATGGTGTTCCAAAGGAGCCTAAACCACCTGATTTGTACCAAGGGGAATACCACCTGCCACATGAGTGTTCTAAGTCCTCTCCTACCCTTGGGAGCAAAGGTAAAACACCATTACTTCCTTCCTTTAATGGTGAGAACAGTAGAGCATTTGTGTCGTGGTTGTATGATGTTGAATGCTACTTTGAGCACAAGTGTTATTCCGAAAAAAGGAAGCTTGAACTTGTTGTGTCTTGTTTAAAGGATTTTGCTTTGTTATGGTATAATACTCTTAAACTTTCAAGGAGAATGGAAGGGAAGGGTATGATTAGTTCTTGGTTTAAACTTAAAAGGAACATGAAACAAGAGTATCTACCTTGTTCTACCATGGAGGATTTGTGGACTGAACTAAAAGCCCTTAAACAAAGTTCATTGTGTGTCCTTGAATATGCTAAGTTGTTTGAGGAACTACACTTTGTTTGTGATATGAATGTTGAGGTTGTGCAAAAGGGAATTAGATTTTACCATGGCTTGAAATCTGAAATTGCAAAGAGAATTGATTTAGAAGTGTTGTATCCATATGATGATTTGCTTGAGTTAGCCTTATATGTTGAGAAGATCTTAGTAAGGCCTACAAATCATGAGGTCTTAACTAAAGGGGATAGTTTAGAAGCCATCAAAACAGTTGGGAAAGATAAGAGTTTAGGCCAAATGGTTGTTGTGTCATGCTTGGATGTTGCTTGTCCTAGTCTAAGCTTAAACCAAAGGTCATGAGTACATGTGCTGAAGTGAAACGGTCATGTAGTGCTATCATTGAGAACCCATGTTTTGAAAATAAAACCTCCTTGAACTCAACCTATGAGCCTACTAATGAAGAAGAGAATAGCCTTGTCCTTTCTTGTGGAGCCATCAATGAGCAAGCTACTGATTTGGGTCCTATAGAGGTGATTGTCGACCAAGGACTACTTGAGCTTCAAACCATGAAGTTTGGACAGTCCATGGTCATGTTCAATGGTGGTAGTTGTTGGGAGTCGATCAAGGGTGAAGCAAAAGGAGTGTCTTGGGTTGTTCCATTCTCAAGTGTGCCAAAATTGATCTTCTACACAAGCCATGATTCTTTCTTCTTAACTTTCATCTTGAGAGGTATATCTTGTGCTCTTGCATCTCCACACTTTCATTCTTACATGTTGATGAGGTTGCAAGTTATTCTTGCTCATTTGGGTGCTACCTCATACATGTTAAGGAGTGAAATTGATCAATCTAAACCCTACTGTCCAGCTACGATCTTCTTGTGTTTAAGATGAGTAATGTTCAGATTGGTTGGGAGAACTTGTTGGGATTATGTGGAACACCAAGGGGAGGTTCACTACTTGATGTTGCTCAAGTTTTAGTTCATTTGGTGTTATGTATGATGAGTCCAATGCACAAAAACAATAGCTGCCCACTTGAAGTTTTCTCGTGTTCTACTTGTTGTATAAGCACTTCTTTGGATGCGTGCTATGTGAATGATGCTTGTTTTGATGTGAGTGACCCTTTGTATAACTTGATATCTACTCAAGAGGAGCTGAATGTGAGAGGAGGTACCCTAGGGGCTGATTTGCTTCTTGCTTATGCTTCACTTAAGGAGTGTTGGTCACCTAAGGATGTTAGGATAGTAGTCAATGAGAACAAACCAAGCTTGGGGTGCAAATATGAACATTCTGATTTCGGTGCTACAAGTATTGGGATACTTGATGCGAAGTTGAGTCCAAAGCTTGTCATGAGTATATTTCATCCAGGTGGAACACCATCCTCAAATGATAGACAAGCTCATGATACTACAAGAAGAATGAGGGTAGATGTGAAGTCTAGGGAGGATGTCATACACCTCACATTTGATCCAGGAGGAACAAGCAATACTTGGTTGGGTATGCAATCTGAACTTGGGAATGGTACCACATATCTCATGCCATTCACCATTCTAGTCTATGATCCGGGAGGAGGCCATGATAGTCCATCTTTGAAGTTGTACTTGATCTTTTGAAGAGTAGGAGAACACAACCCTTGGCAACAAGTCTTTTGATTTTGATCCAACAGAATTTGAGGACAAATTCTTTTGAAGAAGGGGAGTTTGCAACAAAACTTGTTGCATTGTCACTCGTTTTTGTGCTAATACAACCGTCCATGGGGATGTCCAAGTAGACATCTCAAATGAATGCAATTTAGGGGATCAACATTAGCATCTTGAGCTTTCAATTGTACGGGCCTGACTTTCAAGCTTCATATTTCAAGTTCTACTTGTGCAAATCCTTTGATTCTTGAGTCATTGGAAAGCTTATGGTCTTGGATATACAATGCATTTGGAATCAGACCAATAGCAGGTACGTAGTTTGAGTTATGGCTGCTACAAGATATCCCCTACAGAAGAGTGCAATGTAGAGATCAGTCTGA
Organism: Heliosperma pusillum; assembly: GCA_022085475.1. Classification (NCBI taxonomy): domain Eukaryota; kingdom Viridiplantae; phylum Streptophyta; class Magnoliopsida; order Caryophyllales; family Caryophyllaceae; genus Heliosperma; species Heliosperma pusillum. The sequence goes on along the minus strand of JAIUZE010040210.1, from coordinate 6,115 downwards.
CCCCCTCTTACCAAATGGATCATAACTGAAGATTGGAGCATGCTATTTGTGTGATTCCAAATGGAGGGGAAAGATAACTCATTTAGCTTTCAAATGGAACCTTAGGGTACTCCTACATCATCCTAAAGAGAAAGTTATGGCCTGAGCAAAACGGGTATAGTTAGTGGCAAGTCTGCTGGGTATGTGATTAAGACCAATCTGCACTCAAAGTTGCATAACTCAAAATCTACTTAATGTTTAGGGGTGATTCTTTTTGGAGGAGAATGCTAACATCCATAGCTTTCACATGAGCTATCATGGGTCTTCAAATTCATCCTGAGCAGAGAGTTATGAGTGTTACAAAATGCAATCAGAAGGGTCCATGTCCTATCTCACCCGGTTCAGGTCCAACATCAAAGAGCTTCGTCCAAGGCAACCCCTATTATGAATTAAGTTATTCCAAGGCCTAAAACCCTTAGTTTAAAGTCTTAGGAAGATAAAAGTCCAGGAGAGTTTTTGCTAATTCACAATAAAAGAGCAGGTTTAGCTAAGTGCAAACAAATGGGTCCAGATGGGGACATTTCAGCATTGTCTTGTACCAAGGCTGTTTTGGGTGCTATATTTGGCTAGGCAAGACAAGGGCACGACTTGAAAGACATCCTAACCCTTTGTACTTGAAGATGGTAGCTGCCAAGCCCAAGCTCCAAGGTCTTACACATCTTAATTGACCTTGCACAACAAGACAAAGAGGAGCAGCCTGTTTTCTGTTTTATGCTTTATGCTTTATTACTTTATGCTTTTGTATCCTAGTTAGTATTCTGATTTGTGTAAGGCCAAGGCCACGACTTATTGTACATTAGATGATGCATTTGAGACCCTTAGATGTGTATCTCTTGGCCTATATAAGGCTTGCTTGTAAGAAGTTGAAATCAGATTATGATGAATTAATATAAACCTGAACTTTGTTCATTGCAATTCTTTAGCAAAGCTAAGTATTGTGGTAATCCTTAGTGAACTTGTGTGTGATCTAAGATTACAGTGTCTAAGAGTCATTACTTGTGTGTCTTGAGTCTTAAACACAACCTTTGCTACCTGTGCTTGTGTGCTAAGGTGCAAAGTTCTATCTGTTCTGCCTGGCCTAGTGCAGGTTCCTCGAGTTTTCCGAGTCATTTAGCTTGTGTGTGAGGGAGTGTTGATCTTAGCTCCTTTTAGCCTCTGAAAAGCTCTAGTTTTGTAGAGATTTCAGTTCAGGGCCCACGGGCCTGGTTTGGGCCTGTTTTGAGACGACATTTTTAAAACCGTTTCTTAATATTTCCCGCATGCTTAACATATTTAAAACCCGTCAAAACAACAACAAAACAATCAAGTATCGACACAAACCCAAAGGACGATTCTCGGACCATTCCAGACCGGCCTGAACCGGCCTGAACCGGCCTGAACCGGCTGGTTTGGGCTGGTTTTTCCAGCCACCCAATTCGGCCACCACCAACCACCATACCAATTTATTTCTATCATGATTCTAATTAACAACAACCAATTTAACAACCAATTCAACCATCATTCACACAAAAATCATGATTATGAACCATTATCCAAATTTATCAAGAACACTAAACATATCAAAAATTCATACAACATAATAAAAATAACAACTTATCATGTTACTAATTAAAAACCGTAAATCATAATAACATGAACTAAAACAAAAGATATGTGACATTAATTCGTCGAGTAAATCGGAATTGTTACCTTAGCTAGCAAAATCAATTAGCACCAAAAAAAATAAGAAGTATAAACCCGTCTACTAATCTTCACCCAAAATATACGAGTCACCAAACTCGTCTTCAAAATCTTCTCCTATAAGAAATGACAAGAATAATATTGTTAGAATTAAAACTTGATTTTCCATAATTAAAGTGTTGAAAACGATTTTGTCGGAATTGAAAATAAACGTACTTGAAGATGGAGAGCGAAGAGGAGATTCTAGAAATATAAGTTAGGACGGATTTGACTAAGAAATGAAGGTTTTATGACGATTTTTCTCAAGAACGACGAAGAACGATGAAGAACGACGAAGAACGATGAAGAACGATTAAAGAAAGTATTAATTAGATCTTAAGTTGATTTATTGTAAAATGGAAAGGTAGTTAGTGAGTAATGGGAGTGATTGGGCCGTGTACATATAGAGGAAATATGGAGTCGGGTTTTGAAATTGTTGTTACGGAATTGACTCGGGTTTAATAATTACATTACGGTAATTGATTAGATATAATTAGATATTAAGTTAATTAAACCAAATATCTAGATATTATGTTATTGTAATGAAAAGAAAGAAAATATCTAGTCCTATTAGAGGAGAGGAGCCGTGTGATTTGGGTAGTAATCGGGTCTGTTTTGTAAACGATTTGCGTAATTTAAGTTAACGGATCGATAAAGTTATAAATATCTTAGATATTATTATTAGTTTAATCATATTAATTAAAAATATCTAAAGTGAGTGGAAAAAGATGACATGGGCGTGTGACTCATGCCAAAGTCGAGTTTCGGGTTTGTTTCGGGATTTAAGATGACTCGGGAATAGTTAAATGACGCTCGGGTTTAAATCGTAAAACCCTCTCTTTAATTCCGAATAAATTCAAAATAATTATATTAAATTATCATAAATCCTAATAAATCTTAATAAAAATAAATTAAAAATATTATTTTTTTAAATAAAATTTCGGTTTTCAAAATTACAAGGCGAGTCGGAAAAAGTCAACGAAAGTCAAAGTTGACTTAAAAACGGGATTCTCATGTTATCTCCCAGAAATTCCAAATACGAACTCGGAAATTCCAAATTCGACTGGAAACAATAAATTCCAATTTAAAACTTAAATATGCTGAAAAGTATCCGTAAAATATTTCCACTAGAAAAATAGGGTACTTTTCGGGTTGTTACAGAAATACATGGGTAGAATTTGGTTCAATTTTGGAAAGTGAAAAAGATAGGTTTTTGGCAAATATGTGGTTCATAATTCAATTTCCATAAAACACTTAATATGCAAGATACTCACGTAAAATATATTATATTAAACACAAGTATACTAGCAATGAAATATGCGGACACAGTCATACAATCTCGTCTTTTTCTAGCCAGTCACGCAGATTCATAAAATAAATAAGATGAATTTAATTGCTATTGATTAAACCAATTTCCAACCGCAAAATCTCAAAACGTCTTCTCGCTAACGCCTTTGTTAAAATGTCAGCCCATTGATTGTCAGTACTACAAAATTCGAGTTTAATGTTGCCCTTTTCTACATGGTCACGCAAAAAATGATGTCTAATGTCTATATGCTTAGTACGAGAATGCCGAGCTGGGTTCTTAGAAATAATAATAGCACTCGTATTATCACAGAAAACAGGCATACAACCAACAGTAACACCGTAATCACATAGTTGTTGCTTTAACCAAAGTAATTGAGAACATACCAGTCCTGCAGCGATATATTCGGCTTCTGCAGTAGATAACGCAACCGAATTTTGCTTCTTTGAGCCCCAAGTAATTATGCATGGTCCAACAAACGTAGCAAATCCAGAGGTACTTTTTCTATCTAAAGAACATCCCGCATAATCTGCGTCTGAATATCCTACTAGATCGAAATTACACTCAAGTGGATACCACAAATATAAGTTAGACGTACCAATTAAAAATCTCAAGATACGTTTAACTGCAATCATATGTGACTCCTTAGGACATGATTGAAATTTAGCGCATACACATACACTGAACATAATGTCAGGCCTACTTGCAGTTAAATATAATAAAGAACCAATCATACCTCGATATGTAGTCTCATCTACGGACTTACCATTTTCGTCCAAGGTCAACTTTTTATCAGTTACCATAGGTGTGTCCATTGGATGAGCGTTCTCCATACCAAATTTTCTGATTAGCTCCTTGACATATTTTTGTTGGTGAATCTTTATTCCTTCTTTGGTTTGTTGAATCTGCAGTCCTAGGAAGAATTTCAATTCTCCCATCATGCTCATTTCAAATTCTGAGGTCTTTAGATCTGAAAAATACTTGCACAATTTATTGTTAGTAGAACCAAAGATAATATCGTCTACATAAATTTGAGTAACAAGTAAATCAGAACCCTCGGATTTTAAAAATAGGGTTTTGTCGACAGATCCTCTCTTAAAATTGTTTTGTAATAAAATTTTTGATAATCTGTCGTACCAAGCCCTAGGCGCTTGTTTCAAACCATATAAAGCTTTATCGAGTTTAAAAACGTGGTTTTGAAACTTGCTATTCAAAAATCCAGGAGGTTGTTCAACAAAAACCTCTTCTTCCAAATAACGGTTAAGAAATGCAGTCTTAACGTCCATTTGGAACAGTTTCATTCCTTTATGAGCTGCGAAGGCGATGAGCAAGCGAATAGCTTCAAGTCTTGCTACTGGAGCGAATGTCTCGTCATAATCAATCCCTTCTTGTTGATTATAACCTTGAACGACCAACCCAGCCTTGTTACGAACTATAACTCCTGAATCATCCAATTTATTTCTGAATACCCATCGAGTACCAATCACAGTTCGATTAGGAGGTCGTGGCACAAGGTGCCATACTTTATTTCGTTCAAACTGTTGAAGCTCTTCTTGCATTGCTACAATCCAGTCGGATTCTGCAAGAGCTTCTTTGATGTTGGTAGGCTCTATGGTAGACAGAAAAAGAATAGAATGAGCAAAAGTTATTTAATGTTCGCCTCGTTTGAACTCCCTTATTCAAACTTCCTAGGATACTATCCATAGGATGAGAACTCTTATATTTCCATTTCTTAGAGTTCCTAGGCTCATCATCATCTGATGAACTATCACTTTCCTCAAATGATTCAGAATCAAGATTGGTTCCCCCTGAGTTGGACTCTGGGGTTATAGCTGAAGTTGGTACAACTTCAGTTACACCATCTTGGTTCTGGTTCAAAGTTATAGCATCATCAGCTATAACTTCAGTTTCCTTTTCCTTGTTTTGAGAAGAGACATTCGTATCATCAACAATTGTCTCAGTTCTCTGTTCAAGGTCATTTGCGGATTTATCAAGTTCATCATTGATTCCTTCAATAACTTCTTCATTATTATCTGGCTCGTCTTCCCTTGAGAGGCGAAAGTCTGGATCATTCATGTCTTCTTCTTCATTCTGTTCAACTTGCTCAGGCACATTATCTTCATCAAATACAACATGAACACTTTCTTCTATGCACAAAGTTCTTTTGTTAAAAACTTTAAAAGCTTTACTATGATTAGAATAACCAACAAACACAGCTTCGTCACTTCGTGGATCAAATTTGCTCAAATTACTTTTTCCATTATTATGGACAAAACATTTACTACCGAAGCAACGAAGGTGAGCTATATTGGGTTTTCTCCCTCTTAAAAGTTCATAGGGAGTCTTTTTTAGAATAGGTCTAATCATAGCTCTATTGTGCACATAGCATGCAGTACTAATGGCTTCTGCCCAAAAGCTCTTAGGAAGGCCACTACACAAAAGCATAGTGCGGGCCATGTCCTCTAAAGTTCTATTCATACGTTCCACGACACCATTTTGTTGTGGGGTTCGTGGTGCAGAAAAGTTATGTCCTACACCGTTCTCCCTACAATATTCTATAAAAGCATGATTATCAAATTCGGTGCCATGATCCGTACGAATGGAAACTAACTTTTTATCATACTTGTTTTGGGCGAGCTTCATTAGTACTACAAAATCATCGAAAGTTTCATCTTTAGTAAACAGAAAGATAGGCCATACATATCTGGAGTAGTCATCGACTAGGACGAATACGTACCTCAATTCACCGCGGCTTCTAACTTTCATAGCTCCACACAAATCCATGTGTACCAATTCAAGTGTACGCTCTGTACTTATTACTCGTTTTAGTTTGAATGAAGATCTAACTTGTTTACAACGGGCACATGAGTCACACATCTTTTCTTGTTCAAATTTGATTGAGGGTAAACCCTCAACTAAATCCCACGATTTGAGTTTCTTTAAAATTGTTGGACTGATGTGTGCAAACCTCTTGTGCCACAAGCATGAATCATCTATAGTAACTTTCATGCACGTAAAGGAACTTGTAGTGACTTTGTTTAAATCAATCAT
>JAIUZE010040165.1:0-12473 GCA_022085475.1 Heliosperma pusillum | reverse complement strand
CAAGGCGAGTCGGAAAAGTCAACGAAAGTCAAAGTCGACTTAAAAAGTCGAGAAAAGTCAAACAAAGACTTAAAAGTCAAGAAAAGTTTAGGACGACTTAAAAGTCAAGAAAAGTCAATGACTACTTTTAAAAAGTCAAGAAAAAGTCAAAGACGACTTAAAAGTCAAGAAAAGTCAAAGATGACTAAAAACGGTCTTTTCATGAAATCTCTCAGAAATTCCAAATACGAACGCGGAATTTCAAAATAAGACTCGGAACAAAAATTTCTATTTTAAAAACTTAAGTTCTACTGAAAAGTGTTAGTAAATATTTTTACTAGAAAAATTGGGTACTTTCGGGTTGTTAACATAGGTTTAGAGAAGTTAACTCGTGAAACTATTTCACAATACTTTTGGTGTAAATCAAAGTCAATACTTGGATATTTCTTGTTACGATTTGGTTGTAAGTCCACTATCTAATATTCTTGGTGGTTAACTACTTTACATTGAAACTCTTCGAACTTTTCAAAGATTTCTCTTAGCACCTCATTAAATAGAATCAAACACAATATCTACTTAAGTCGTCGGTAATTAAAGTGAAGTAGTCATTACCATCTCTGGTTTATGCTAAGTGTTAGGATTAACTTGTTTAATTGTTTAATTGTTTATGCTAAGTGTAAGGATTAACTTGTTTTGTTTTTGTTTCTTATGAAGATGGTTAGACCTCGACTAGTAGAGAATGTTATGCTAGAAGCTCTTACACAAGTGTTGAAGATTCAACAAGATGCGGCTAATGCTCATGCCGAGCAAGTCCCTCCTCGTAGAGAAGACAATCACCAAGGAGGCTATGCTTGGGTGGCTAGCCAAATTGCTAGAAGCAAAATCGTGCCGTATGGTGGGGAACTGGACCCTACTGAGCTTTCAGAGTGGTTTCGAGAGATGGAAAAGCAATTCGACTTGTACCAAGTCCGTGAAGAGGACAAGGTGAGGATTGCTAAGCATTTCCTTGTAAGGGAAGCCGATAATTGGTGGGCGATTACTAGTGCCACCGCTACTCTTGAAGCCGATTTCAATTGGGTTTGTTTCAAAGCTCTAGTTGAAGGCCGATTTTATCCTAAGGAGCTCAAGCAACAAAGGCTAAAGGAATTCATTGATTTCAAGCAAGGTGATTTGAGGGCTCAAGAATTCACCACCCAATTCAACAAGCTTCCTCATTTCGCACCGAGGCTCATCAAGGATGATGAGGACCAAGCTTTCTACTACCCCAACAAGCTTAGTGCATTACTCCAAAGCATAGGGAGGAGAAATTCTACTTCCTTTGGAGAATTGTATGATGATGCACTATGGGCCGAGAACTCTATGAGGGCTATCAAAGATGAAGCAATGATGAAGAATCCCTCTCCTTCCTTCACTCATAGGCCAAATTTCTATGGGAAAAGGTCGTTTACTCCTTCGTCTTCCAATTCTTATGCCAACAAGAGAAGATTCAATCCTCCCCCAAATACAAATCCAAGGACCCCTTTCATTCCTCGAGCTACTTATAACGTGGCTCATAGGCCTTATGCTCCTCCTCAAGCTCAAGGTCGCTTATGTAACCGTTGTAGACAACCACATCACCCCGGTGTGGCATGTTTCAATCGACCTTATGTTTGCTTCTTTTGCCAAAAGAGTGGTCACCGTTATGATGATTGCCCCGATCGGAAGTTGCCCCATCCAATTGCCAAACCTAAGGGTTCTATCTTCGTTCTAAGCCGAGCCGAAGCCGATGCTCATCCGGAGATAATTACGGGTATGTTCTCAATCATAGAGCAACCATGTCTTATTCTTTTTTATACTGGTGCTTCTATTGTCCTTTGTGTCTTCAACTTATGTTGATAAATTATCTATCGAGCCTACTTCTAGTGAGGATACTCCCATATCCTTACCACTACTCTATATCCTAATGTTCCTATTTCTATTGCGGGTACTATCTTTCCCGCTAATCTCCTTAAGTTTCCTCTAGGAGAGTTCGATGTAATCCTAGGTATTGATTGGTTAGCGTTATTCCATGCTAGCTTCGAGTGTAGAGATCAAAAGATATATTTAAATAGTCCTTTAGGAGTTAGAATAACCTATAAGGGATCTCATTCCCGAATGGGTGTGTCTTTGATTTCCGCAATGAAGTTGGTGAGTATGGTAAGAAAAGGTCACCAAGCATACTTGTGTATTGTGACTTCTACAACTACCTCCTTACCAAAGATTGAAGATGTGCCTATAGTTCGTGACTTTGTTGATGTATTCCCCGAAGACTTGCCCGGGATCCCTTCAGAGCGTGATGTTGAGTTTTCCATTGATCTTGTACCTGGTTCCGGACCCATAGCCAAAGCTCCTTACCGTATGGCTCCAACCGAATTGAAAGAGTTAAGGAAGCAACTTGATGATATGATGGAAAAAGGTTTCATTCGACCAAGTGCCTCGCCTTGGGGTGCTCTCGTTCTCTTTGCGATGAAGAAAGATGGTTCTATGAGGCTTTGTATTGATTACCGTGAGTTGAACCGAATTACTATCAAGAATAGGTATCCTTTGCCAAGAATTGAAGATTTGTTTGATCAACTAAAGGGTGCTTCTACTTTTTCCAAGATTGATTTGAGATCCGGATATCACCAAATTCTCGTTCTTGATGTCGATATACCGAAAACCGCTTTTAGTACAAGATATGGTAACTTTGAGTTCAAGGTGATGCCATTTGGATTGACTAATGCTCCCGCTATTTTTATGGATCAAATGAACCGCACATTTATGTGTATCTTAACAAGTGTGTAGTGGTTTTCATCCACGACATCCTTATTTTCTCCAAGACCGAAGAAGAGCATGCTATTCATCTAAGGACTATTTTGGGTGTCCTTCGTCGTCAAAAGTGGTTTGCCAAATTCTCCAAGTGTGAATTTTGGTTACCTAAAGTGTCCTTTCTTGGGCATGTAATTTATAAAGAAGGTGTGATGGTAGACCCTTCTAAAATTGAGGCCGTCGTTGATTGGAAGAGTGCGACCGATGTTAGAGAAGTTCAAAGTTTTCTTGGTTTAGCTGGTTACTACCGTAGATTTGTCAAAGATTTCCCAAAGCTTGCTAGACCAATGACTCAATTGTTAAAGAAGGAAACCAAGTTCGTATGGAATGAAGTTTGTGAAGACGCTTTTCAAGAGTTAAAGAAAAGGTTGACTACCGCCCCGGTGTTGACTTTACCTGAAGATGGTGTAGACTTTGATGTCTATTGTGATGCTTCCAAGATGGGATTGGGTTGTGTACTTATGCAAAGTAGGAAAGTGGTTGCTTATGCCTCGAGACAGTTGAGAGTTCATGAAGTGAACTACCCTACTCATGATTTGGAATTAGCCGCCGTTGTTCATGCCTTGAAAGTGTGGATACAATATTTTATTGGTGTTCATTGTCGTATATTTACCAACCACAAGAGTTTGAAGTACATATTTACTCAAAGGGAGTTGAATATGAGACAAAGAAGATGGTTGGAATTGGTGAATGACTATGATTTCGAATTGTTATACCATGAAGGGAAGGCAAATGTTGTTGCCGATGCTCTTAGTAGGAAGTCTTCGCATGCATTGAATGCTATGTGGGTATTACCCGATGATCTTTGTTTTGAGTTTCAAAAGTTGAAGTTGGAATTCGTGGAACGTGGATTTGTTTATGTTGGTGCTATGGTTGCCGAACCTGTTTTTCTCCGCGAGATCTGCGAAAGCCAAGTTGATGATCCTACCTACAAGTCTATTCAAGCCAAGCTTCTAGAAGGAAAAGTTAAAGACTTCAAGATTGATGACAAAGGTGTTCTTCGACTCCATGACCGTTTATTTGTGCCTAATGCTCTTGACTTGAGAAAGAGAGTTCTTGATGAAGCTCACCTTTCTGCTTATTCTATCCACCCCGGAGGTAATAAAATGTATAAAGACTTGAAGCTACAATTTTGGTGGCCAAATTTGAAAGGCGATGTTGTGTCTTATGTTGGAAGATGTCTTACTCGCCAACAAGTGAAAATCGAACACAAGAGACCCGGTGGATTGCTACAACCTGTGGTTATTCCACTATGGAAGTGGGAATCTAGTTCTATGGATTTTGTTATGGCTTTGCCAAGGACCGTTGGAAGTAAAGATGCCGTTTGGGTTATTGTTGATCGTTTGACCAAGAGTGCTAGATTCATCCCGATCAAAGAGACTTGGAGTTTGGATCGACTAACGAAAACCTATGTTGATGAGATTGTTAGATACCATGGTGTTCCCAAGGAGATCATATCCGACCGAGATCCAAGGTTTTGTTCGAGATTTTGGAAGGCCTTACAAGAAGCCATGGGTAGTAAGTTGTTGATGAGTATCGCGTTTCATGCCGCTACCAATGGTCAGACCGAGAGGACTATCCAGACTTTAGAAGACTTGCTTAGGGCTTGTGCACTCGACTTCCAGTCTAGTTGGGAAAAGAGTCTACCGTTGGTGGAGTTTTCTTACAACAATAGTTATCATGCCTCGATCAAGATGGCTCCTTATGAAGCTCTATATGGAATAAAATGCCGAAGTCCTATTTGTTGGGATCAATTGAGTGATGTTCGTGACTTAGGTCCCGATGTTCTTGTTGAAACAATTCATCATGTGAAGGTCATTCGTGATAGAATGAAAGCCGCTCAAGACCGACAAAAATCTTATGCCGATGTTCGAAGAAGACCGTTGGAATTTGAAGTTGGAGATAAAGTGTTATTGAAAGTATCTCCAATGAAGGGTGTTAAACGGTTTGGTGTAAAGGGTAAATTGAGCTCGAAATATATTGGACCCTTTGATATTGTGAAAAGGATTGGTGCCGTAGATTACAAGTTTGACTTGCCCCCGAATTTGAATAAATTTCATGATTTCTTCCATGTTTCTCAATTGAGGAAGTACATTAGTGATCCAAGCCATGTGTGACACCCTCAAATTTGCGGAAAGATAAACAAGTAATTTAAATAAATAAAAGATGAGAATACGTTTCTAATAGGTTCACTTTAGTGAAAATCGGTAAATTTTAAAACCGGAACCTATCATTAAATATATTCATCATAACGAAGGTGTCTTAAAGAAAAAGGTTCATAACAAAAAGGAAATAATAGTATACATAAAAAGTATCTGAAACGGAAGACATATCTCCCGTATAAATACAGAAATAAAAGAGTGTATAATAATATACAATCCTAAGAACCGAATATAGGTCCAAGGTAAATACTTCGCTCGCTAGCTCGTCAATGTACCCAAGTATGCATCACAAACCTGCCAACCGAATTAAATATAAACACGGAAGCCACAGTCAGTGGGGAGTAACTCCGAGTTCTCCCAGCCACGAAATGTCGAGTTTAATAAAACATGAATAACATAAAAGAGATGTATATGGCAAATACAAAATCTTAACATATACGATATGCTTTTCATGTTATGAAACAAATAACTAACATATAACCTAGCATATAAAAGCTATCATGTGAATCTGATAATAATCTATAATACGAGGTAGGGAAGCTGGTATGCTAGCTCAGAGGTTACCGTTAACATGGCCATGATACACTCAAACCCTAATCAACACGTAATCATGTGAATCAGTTAACAATCGGTAATCCAAACTCTATCAACCTTAGCCGGCTTGCATCTCACATTCTAAGATTCATAGAATCATACAAACATGAAAGACCAATACGTCTAGAAACAGGCATAAGTTCTTAGGACAGTCAATAGAAGACTGCTGTAACTCGAGTCTATACCGCGAGGTAGGATATACTTATATATTTAGGCTCAGCGGTTACCCTAATAACATGGCCCAAATACAAAGCACACATCTAGGCTCAGCGGTTACCTTTAAAACATGGCCCAGATCCAAAGCACATATCTTAGCTCAGAGGGTACCCTAATAACATGGCCAAGATACAACTCTACCCTAAACCTAGACTGCGCAGACCTAGAGAAATGCGAAGATCCATCGCACCCAAGACTCATCACATGAGTATCCCTAAGGAGATCCACCAAAGGGCTGGCTAGTACTGAAGCTGGCTCCATTCCCCAAAGTGGAAGCAATGGCAGCCATGCCCCGACTTGGAGATCCACCAAGCCGGGACACAAAAGCTATTAAGCGGTAAACTCCATATGCTCGTTAAAGATAGTAAGGCCTATCAATGTCATGGTCCAAGATACTCATTTAGAATTAGAATGGTCAAGACGCAATATACTCATAATTCTCTATGGGTACTTAGTCAACACGACATATAACATACAATCAAACAGTCACGAGAAGAAACTTCCTATCATGTGACTAATGGCATATCAATAATAATCAAATATCATATCGCCTCATATCTACTAAGGCTAATTCATTAATTAAATACAACCTTACTTGAAGACAAATCCCCGACCCGAGTCCCGCGACGGGTCATCAGTCAAAAACGGGGCTGACTAGATCTTAGTTTGACCAAACCCGTTTGGTCAAACCGGCTAGAAACAGAGCTAAGCCCTCGAGGCTTGGAACATAGAATATCAATTCATTTTATTCATGCTATTTCATTCTAATTTCTAACATGTGAATTATTAATTCTTACCCAACCCGCTTGACTTAAAGGATATCAGATTAAACTATAATCTCGTATTATAATTTCTTAACATGTGAGAAATAATAATATAATGAAAAGCTTTTAATTAAATAATTTACTTATTAAAATTTCCCACTTGCTAAATATTACAAAACACAATAAAATAACAATACTCAAAACCGTCACAAGTCCAAGGGGACCCACGGTTCATTTTGGACCGGTTTTGGTCATCTTTTCTAAAAACCGTTTCTTAATATTTCCCGCATGCTTAACATCTTTAAAACCCGTCAAAACAACAACAAAACAATCAAGTATCGACAAAAACCCAAAGAACCAAAACACGGACCAACCAGACCGGGCTGGACCGGGTCTGAACCGGCCTGAACCGGCCTGGTTTGGCCCGGTTTTCCAGCCACCAAAACAGCCCCATAACCGGCCAACCCCAACAACAACTCTAAATTATTTCTAACATGTTTTTAATTAACAAACAACCATTTTAACAATCATCATACAAAAATCATGATTATAAACAAATCTTTCAAATATGTCAAGAACACAAAACATGTCATAAAAATTCCATACAACATACTAATCATTACTACTTATCATGTTATTACCAACAATCATAAATAACAATAATATGAACAAAAACAAAAGGTATGTAACATTAATTCGTCGAGTAACTCGGAATCGTTACCTTAGCTAGCACAAAATCAAGTAGCACCAAAATATAAGAACTAAGAAATAAGAAACCCGTCTTCTAGTCTTCTCCTAAAATATACGAGTCACAAAACTCGTCTTCAAAATCTTCCCCTATAAGAAATGACAAGAATAACTTTATTAGAACTAAAACTTGATTTTCCATAATTAGAGTGTTGAAAACGATTTTGTCGGAATTGAAAATAAACCGTACTTGAAGATGGAGAGCGAAGAGGAGATTCTAGAAATATAAGTTAGGACGGATTTGAATAAGAAATGAAGGTTTTATGATGATTTTGCTCAAGAACGACGAAGAACGACGAAGAACGATGAAGAACGATTAAAGAAAGTGTTAATTAGATCTTAATTTGATTTATTGTAAAATGAAAAGTTTGTTAGTGAGTAAGTGTGAGAGGAGCCGTGTACATATAGAGGACAATAGGAGGCCGGGTTTTGAAAGTGTTGTTACTGACCATACTGACCCTTCGGGTCTATAATAATATATTACGTAATTGTTAAATTAATTAGATATTAAGTTATGAAACCAAATATCTAGATATTATGTTATTGTAATGAAAAGAAAGAAAATTCAAGCTAAGAGAGTAAAGGAGAGCGTGTTGGTTCATGAAGAATCGGGTTCTGTTTTCAAGCGATTTGCGTATTTACTTTGACGGATCGATAAAGTAACAATTCTTAGATATTTGGTATTGGAATTTAATCGAAACTAAGAAAATACTAAGTGAGTGGAAAAAGGATGACATGGGCGTGTGACTCATGCCAAAGTCGGGTTTCGGGTTTGTTTCGGGATTTTAGATGACTCGGGATAGTTAAATGACGTTCGGGTTAAAACCGTAAAAGTTATTCTTTAATTCCAAATAAATTCAAAATAATTATATTAAATTTTCATAAATCCAAATAAATCTTAATAAAAATAAATTAAAAATATTATTTTTTTAAATAAAATTCGGTCTTCAAAATTACAAGGCGAGTCGGAAAAAGTCAACGAAAGTCAAAGTTGACTTAAAAACGGGATTCCCTTGGAATCTCGCAGAAATTCCAAATACGAACTCGGAATTTCAAAATTTGACTGGAAACAAATAATTCCACTTTAAAACTTAAAGAGGCTGAAAAGTATCTTTAGAATATTTTCACTAGAAAAATAGGGTACTTTTCGGGTTGTTACAACACTAATACTAATGCTACTACCTAAACTACTAATAATATCCGATGGTAGGCAATTAACGGGCCTCCTCTGTCCCTTCAACTCACAACGAGATCCTCATAAGGTAGAGTACCTCCTTGCAAGGCAAGTAGGGTCTTGCGGAAAATTTTTGACACACCCAACAATAAAGCATAAATCAACACATAGGATGCACCACGAAGAGTTAAACCGCTTTCCTCATCTAAGCGGGTTTTAAAAGTTAGCACATAGGAGCTTTGGTGGAGGATGCCGACTCCTAGTTTCACCGCTATGCCAAGCCTCTAAATCAAACCCAAAATGACCAACAAAAACAGTCACGGCGCCTAGAAACGAATTCTAGGCGAGCAAAGGGGAAGTACTAGGCTTTACTCCCAAGATTTACAAGACTACACAAGATTCGGCTCAAAATCGAGCCTTCGACCCGACAAGGACACCAAGACCGACTCTTATGGTTTTCACTCGACACTCAATAAAAGAACGGGTGATTTTATGTATAAAGTAACCAAAATCATTCTCCTAGGTCGACTTGCGAGACATGCCCGCTATAAATTTGGTGCTCTCGCCAACTTGTCCGTCTAAGAAATGATATATGATGCACAAATACGAGTCAAATATGGTTGTATTGGGGCTTAGGTAAAGGGTGAGAAAGGGGTTGTTGCAAGCATCGATTTTAGGAGATGTGGAGCTCGAAAGAGTAGAAAGTCACATCCTAACCAAACCACCAATAATATCCCAAAACGAAAGGCAAGGATCCTTCAATATTTGGCCTTTGATTGCCAACAAAAACTTTCTCATGATTAATAATTCGAAACTAGGATCCAAAAGCAACTTATTCAACCCTTTATTTCACCAAACTAAATCTCTATTTCATTTTGTTTTCCATTTCATTTTCCTCTTTTGTATTTGATTTTTTTTTCTTTTTTTCTCATTTTTTCTCATTTTTTTTCTTTTTGCTCTTTTCTATTTTCTTTTCCATTTCTAACTCCCAAAATACTTTATTAACAATATCTAAACTCCTCGAAATTTCCAACCAAATTAACTCAACAAAATGCCTTCCAATCAATTAACCCACCTAAATTCATCGATCAAAACAATCTAAAGGACTTGCTACTCTTAGTGAGATGTATTTGGGATGTAGATGTTTGATAGCTAAACAAAAGACAAGGCTAAGGCTCAAATTGGGTTACAAAAAGGGGAAATTGATGCGGGGGCATAAGATAAAGCTTATTTGGCTATGTGAGGCAATTTATTTGAACAAATTGACTCAAAACATTGCACATCAACATTTCTTTAACAAACCATGTCAAGAGCACCATATTTGAGCGTAAAAGATGTAACATGCCACATAAGGAGCTACCGTCAATCTTAAACGGGACCGGTTTGATGGGCCGGTCACTTGAGGCTCTAACCTCACAATTTAGTAGCTAATATCGGTCTTGGTAAGGTCTAGGGTCCAAGATGGCCTCACAAGGTAGTCTAGACTTGGTCGTTAGGCTAGACTTCCGGGTTTTGCAAGCAAAACCTATTACCATATGATGTCAATGAGGCACAAGCTACCAAAAGAGGGTCATCAAGGGGGTTCGACATTAATATCATTGTCAACATGACTCCTCCATCTAGGCTCCAAGACTATATTTACAAAACAATGCAAATGCATGCGAGCTCTAAACATGTATGTACAAACTATGTGAAATGAAAATGAACATATTATATGCATGTTCTATACTAAATGCAAGTTAACACTAATCCTAGCAACAAACAACACCACATCATCAACCAATCTGGCTCCCAAAGGGGGCACCCAAGCATAAAATCCCGTTCTCCTTCTACACTATATATACAAGAAAAAGAGAAAGGGTTAGAGAAGATATCACCTAGCGCGTCTTCTCCAATGCTCCATGTGAGTTGCCTATCAAAAGAGTTAGTGCAAAACAAATATATACAAACTAATTTAAACATATTTTTTGGAAAAGTTTCAATTTTTTTCGATGTTTAGGCATTTTTTGATTTTTGTTTCAAATATATAAGATATATACAAAAGAAATGAAACCCTCCCCACACTTAAGTCTTACTCGGGGGCAAAAAGGAAAAAGAAAACATGTTTTTGGCGGTTTTTTTAGGGAGTTCCCTCCCCACACTTGGGTATTTACGTGGTGTGAGAGCTGAATTCAAAACAAATAACATATTTTAGGCATTTTTGGAAAGTTTTCTATTTTTTTGTTTTATTTTTCGAAGAAAATGCAAATGCATGATTCTAGACTAAATGCTCAAAAGGAATACAATGCAAACTACGCTATATGGATGCAAGGCCTAACATGTGACGATATTTTACAAAATTAAATTCTAATGCAAGCCTAAATGAATGCAACTAAATGGATAACTAATCTAGAATATATTACAAGTATCTAAATCCATACAAAAATATAAACATGATGAAGATTTGGATTTAAGGGATCATACTCATGGGTGGTCCTGGTATCCCGTCACATAGGGGAACCCACTAAGATCGGTGGGTGTAGCTTCCATATGGCCGCTCCCGGCCGCCGTATAAGACTCATCTACACCCCGGCTACCAAACCTGAGCTGGTACCATCCACGATCTCAAACCTAGTGTAACACCCGCAAATGTACCCTATTTTTATAGTAAAAATATTTTACGGATACTTTTCAGCGAAATTTAGTTTTAGTTTAGAATTAAATTTCCCGAGTCGAATTTAGAATTTCCGAGTTCGTATTTGGATTTTTCGCGAGATTTCATGTAAATCCCGTCTTAAGCCGTCTTTGACTTTTGTTGACTTTTTCCCTTACACATCTCATACTCCCTCCTAACCCTAACCTAACTCTCACAACTCAACATTTCTTCTTCCTTAAGAAACCCCATCAAAACCTTGCCTCCATTTTGATCCAAGCTTAGATTCGTCATATCTCGCTCAATTCTCGCTCAAATTCTCGTAAGTTCGTCTTATTCTTCCCCTCTTAGCTTCCTCTATCCGTATTGGTAATAAAATTACCGTCTTTCTCGCTTTTCAAACTTTCCGTCTTTCTCAAGGTGAAGTAAATTCATCTTTTATTAACTATTTGTAGGTGGTGACCTTCAAGACCCCGACAATGTCTATTTCTTAATCGAACAGGACCTTGACGCGGAGTAAAGACGCATAAAGGTAACGGTGAAGGGTTACTCGATATCATTTACGTGTTTTACATGCTTTATATGTTAGAATTCGTATTTAGAATACGATTAGTAAGCTTAGGATTCATGTTATTGATGATGATTGTTGTTAGTTGATGGTTTGTGATGATAAATGAGGATTTTTGATTGATAACATGTTGGGATTTGATCGTGCTTGAGTCCCGTGAAGGACGCTGGCAGCGTTCTTGGACGCTGGCAGCGTCGTAGGACGCTGGCAGCGTCGTGGGGCGCTGGTAGCGTTACTCGCTGCCGACTGCAGTTTTCCTGCACTGACCCCTTTTCGTAAAATGATCATATCTCCTTCGTTACTTGCTTGTTTTGGGCTTGTGACATCCCGTTGGAACCGTAAGAGGATAAGCTATCACCACCATTTGTAATTTCTGCATTTTCATGTCTAAAACTCTAGTTATTACCGTTTGAAGTGGACCCTTGTTTTAGTTTGTTTCCAAACAATGTTGTTTTGGAGTGGTGATCTATGTTTTTATTCATTATGCTTCATAAACTTGTTCTAATGCTTATGTATCATGTATTGATTCATTTTTGTCATAGTTAAGTTTATATAATTCCTTATTCTCATGTTTTGTGACGGTTTTTGGTATGTCCCACTTTGAGTCGGTTTTTACAAATGATACGGTCATCATTGTATTGTTATGTGTGGATGGGTGATTACATGATTGATTATTCATGGTCATACCATGACTTGGCATGGTTTGTTTGTCGAGTCTCAATCTTATCAAACTTATACCGCTAACGGTGAGATGTAAGCCCTAGTGAGCGTATTCGGTTGCCTAAGAGTGTCTTCCCCGAGTTTTTGTATA
>JAIUZE010040150.1:0-11703 GCA_022085475.1 Heliosperma pusillum | reverse complement strand
CAACGCATAGCGTTCAACTCCCAACAACGTCGTCGTATGCCCATAAACACATGCATTTAAGACAGTAGGATACCTCTCCGTTACGACATTCCGCCTTACGAACGGGAAGGTAGCCAAGGGAATGAGGGTACCAAAGCCAAGAACAAAAAATAGTGCTCAAACCGTATCATTTGTAAAACACCGACTCAAAGTGGGAACATACCAAAAACCGTCACAAAACATGAGAATAGGGAATAATATAAGTTCAAATATGATAAACATGAGTAAATACATGATACATAAGCATTAAAACAAGTTTGTGAAGCATAATGAATAAAAACATAGATCACCTCTCCAAAACAACGTTGTTTGGAAACCAACGAAAACAAGGGTCCACTTCAAACGATCATAACTAGAGTTCTAGACATGAAAATGCAGAAATTCCAAATGGAGGTGATAGCTTATCCTCTTACGGTTCCAACGAGATGTCACACGCCCAAAACAAGCAAGTAACGAAGGAGATATGATCATTTTACGAAAAAGGGTCAGTGCAGGAAAAGTTCTGTTGGCAGCGGGTGACGCGGCCTGCGTCCTACGACGCAGCCTGCGTCCTATTCGGACAGGTAAGAGTCACACAAGTCACCACAATTTCACTAAGGCATAATACAAGTAGCATCTATCATCACAATTCATCAATTCTCATATCAATTATCAACTAACAACAACCATCATCAACAACACAATTCCTAAGATTACTAATCATATTCTAAATACGATTCCTAACATGAAAAACACATTAAAACACTTAAATGATATCGAGTAACCCTTCACCGTTACCTTTTCGCGTCTTTAAACGGTTTCTAAACCTTCCTAGTCTCCACCTACATACAATTAGATAATAAAAGATGAATATCATTCACCTTGAGAAAGACGGATAATTTAAAAAGCGAGAAAGACAGTAATTTTATTATCAATACGGATAGAGGAAGATAAGAGGGGAAGAATAAGACGAACTTACGAGAATTTGAGCGAGAAATGAACGAACTATGACGAATCTAAGCTTGGAAGAAATGGAAGCTAGGTTTTGGTGTTTATGGTGAGGAAGAAGAAGATTGAGTTGTGAGGGAGTGAATTAGGTTAAGGTGAGTATGAGGGAGTATATATAGGAGAAAGTCAACGAAAGTCAAAGACGGCTCGAAAGTCAAGAAAAGTCAAAGACGACTCAAAAGTCAAGAAAAGTTAAAGACGACTCAAAAGTCAAGAAAAGTCAAACACGACTCAAAAGTCAAGAAAAGTTAAAGACGACTCAAAAGTCAAGAAAAGTCAAACTGGACTCAAAAGTCAAGAAAAGTCAAACTCGACTCAAAAGTCAAGAAAAGTCAAACTCGCCTTAAGACGGGATTCTCATGGAATCTCGCGGAAATTCCAAATACGAACTCGGAAATTCTAAATTCGACTCGAAACTTTAAATTCTAAATTAAAACTTAAATTTGCTGAAAAGATTTCGTAAAATATTTCTACTAGAAAAATAGGGTACATTTCCGGGTGTTACAAACAATGTGCTCAACCCTCAACCCCAAAAAAATTGTGTGCCTCAACCTCAACAAAATTCCTATGTCCCACAACAAAGGTTCAATTTTCCACTGGGCTAACAAAATCAAAACTGCCAACAAAGGCCACCAATACAAAACTCCCAATCAAACCAAGTTCCACCACCCCAAAATGTCTAACAAAACAACCTAGGGGGAGGTAAACTTGAGGCCTTGGTAATGAAATTGGCTAAGACCCAATCAGAAATGTTGGCTCAACTTCAAAAAAATGATCAAAGTCATAATGCCGCAATAAAAATGCTAGAACAACAAATGGCTCAACTAGCCGCTTCTAGCTCTCAAAGAAAAACGGGTCAATTACCACCTCAAGGTGAGCAACCACATGATACCCTCAATGCAATCACCTTGAGAAATGGTACGAAGTATGATTAGCCACTCATGCCCAAGGACAATAAAGAGGTGCTTGTTGAGTTGGAGATTTCACCTAGTTGTAAGAAAGTTGAGGTTGTGCCAAACAAGGTGGATGATCCCATTGTGGTTGACAAAGTCAAAGATGTGGAGGATGCTCTTTCAAAGAAGGATGTTGAGATAAAAGAGCCGTAAAAAGTCAAAGTGCCTTTCCCTCATAGATTGGCAAAACATCAAAAGAACACACAATTCGATAAATTCAGGGAAGTTGTGAAGAACCTCCTGGTAACCGTTCCTATTACTGAATTAATCACTCAAATTCCATCTTACACTAAATTCATGAAAGTCATTTTAACTAAGAAGAGGACTTTTGACGAAGTAGAAACTATAGCCTTCACCGCCGAGTGTAGTGCTCTTTTGCAAAACAAGTGTCTTCCTAAGTTAAAAGATCCCGGTAGTTTTTCCATTCCATGCACAATTGATACCTATCAAATTGATAAAGCTTTATGCGATTTAGGTACTAGTGTAAGTCTCATTCCTTACTCTATTTGTGCTAAGCTTAATATGAGAGTCTTAAAATGTACAAGTGTCACATTTTAAATGGTGGATCGTTCTATAAAACTCCCTTGGGTGTTTTGGAGGATGTTCCCGTCAAATTTGGTAAATTATTTACTCTAGTTGATTTTATTGTTCTTGACATGGCCGAAGATGCTCAAACCCCAATCATTTTAGGAAGACCCTTTTTACAGACCGCGGGTGCGGTAATTGATGTCAAGAATGGTAAAATTACATTGGAAATGGGTGACGATATAGTCACATACAAATTGAATAGTGCCATGAAGAGTCCAATGTTAGAAGAGTCTTGTTTTTCTATTGATATTTTGGATGTTGTTGACATTGCCATAGGTGACTTTATATCTCGGTCTTTGGATAAAGACTCTTTGGAGGCACTCTTGCTATTAAAATCATTTGCAGGTGATAATGAGATTGGGAATGAGGAGATGGATGCTTTGGGGAAAGAGTTGGATGGAGAAGAGTTATCATTGGAGGAAAGCTCACACTTTGTAGGTTTTGTTTCTACACCTCAAGACCCACAAAAACCCGAACTTAAACCCCTCCCTTCTAATTTGAAGTTTGTTTTTCTACAGGATAAGGAAATGTCTCCGGTAATTGTTGGTGCTAATTTGAGTGAGAGTCAATTGTCTTCATTGCTTCATATTTTAAAATCTCACAAGAAAGCTATTGGTTACAAACTAGATGATTTAAAGGGCATAAGCTCCGAGTTTTGCATGCATAGAATCCATTTAGAGGAAGACCATAAACCATGTGTCAAAGGTCAAAGATGACTATATACTAACATGAAAGAAGTGGTAAAAAAGGAAGTGATTAAATTGTTAGATGCGGGAACTAGTTATCCAATTTCCGATTCCAAGTGGGTGAGTCTGGTCAAAGTGGTTTCTAAGAATAGAGGAACCACCGTAGTAAAAAATTATAAAAATGAACTTATTCCAACTAGAATTAGACGGGTTGAAAATATGTATTGACTATAGGAGACTAAATTTGGCCACCAAGAAGGACCACTACCCATTGCGTTTTTTTGACCAAATGTTGGAGCAGTTGGCATGTCACAAGTATTTTTGCTACCTTGATGGTTATTCCGGGTTCTTTCAAATACCCATTCACCCGGATGACCAAGATAATACCACATTAACATGTCCCTATGGTACCTTTGCTTACCGTAGAATGCCTTTTGGTCTTTGTTATGACCCCGCCACTTTCCAACGTTGCATTGATAAGCATTTTCTCTCACTTTATAGAATCTATCATGGAAGTGTTTACGGATGTTTTAAGTGTTTACGGTTCTTCATTTGATGCTTGTTTGCCTAATTTGTCTAAAGTGTTGAAGCGTTGTGAAGAGGTTGACTTGGTATTGAATTGGGAATAGTGCCACTTCATGTTGAATGAAGGAGTGGTAATTCGTCATATTGTCTCGGAAAGAGGAATTGAAGTGGATCGTGCTAAGGTCCAAGTTATTGAGCAACTATCACCACCGGTCAATGTGAAGGGAGTAAGGAGTTTCTTAGGGCATGCGAGTTTCTACAGCCGTTTTATTAAAGATTTTTCTAAGATTGGCTTTGTGTTTACTAATGATGCTGCCTTTGAGTTTACTAATGATTGTCTTGAGTCTTTATTAGGATCAAGAAGGCTTTTATTTCCGCACCTATCATCCAATCACCGAATTGGCACTTGCGATTTGAGCTCATGTATGATGCAAGTGACTATGCGGTAGGTGTCGTGCTAGGACAAAGGATGGAGAAGGTTCTCCATGCTATCTACTATGCTAGCAAAGCCTTGGATGCGGCTCAAATCAACTATGCCACCACGGAGAAAGAGCTACTTTCCATTGTCTATGCCTTAGACAAATTTCGCTTTTACTTGATCGGTTCCAAAGTCATTGCTCATACTGATCATGCCGCTCTAAAGCATCTCCTAGCCAAACAAGAAACTAAGCCAAGGTTGATACGATGTATCTTGCTCTTGCAAGAATTTGATCTTGAGGTTAAAGACAAGAAGTGGCCGAAAATGTTGTTGCCGATTAATTATCTCGCTTGAGGTTCAATGATGGAGGTATTGATATACCTATTGATGATTCCTTCACTGATGACGTTCTAATGATGTTGGAAGCCAATACTCCTTGGTATGCCGACATTTCCAACTTTCTAGTTGGAAGCAAATTGCTACCTAACCTTTCATATCAACAAAGGACGAAGCTCTTACATGATGCTAAAGTTTTCCTATGGGACGATCCATATATATTCAAACATTGCTCTGATGGGCTTTTTTGGAGATGTATCCTATACTGGGATGTGAAAGGGGTGCTACAAGGATGTTATTCTTCTCCTTATGGTGGTCACCATGGACAATCCAAGACCATTGCAAAGTTGTTGCAATCCGGCTTCTATTGGCCAACTATGTTCCAAGATTCTAAAGCTTTCGTTACGGCTTGCGATGCTTGCCAAAGGACGAGTTCTATATCAAGGAGGCATGAGATGCCCTTAAATAGTATTTTGGAAGTGGAGGTATTTAATATTTCGGGGATTGACTACCAAGGACGTTTCCTTCGTCCAAAGAGAATCAGTATATTTCGGTTGTCGTTGATTATGTCTCTAAATGGGTAAAGGCAATAGCTACTCCAACAAACGATGCTCGTGCCGTGATTAACTTATTCAATAAAATCATATTTCCTAGATTCGGGGTCCAAAGAGGGGTCATTAGTGATCGTGGTACTCACTTTGGTGAGAAACAGCTTGATGCCTTTTTGGAGAAGTATGGGATCTAACAACTTGAT
The DNA here is from genome assembly GCA_022085475.1 of Heliosperma pusillum. Classification (NCBI taxonomy): domain Eukaryota; kingdom Viridiplantae; phylum Streptophyta; class Magnoliopsida; order Caryophyllales; family Caryophyllaceae; genus Heliosperma; species Heliosperma pusillum. The sequence continues at coordinate 6,417 of JAIUZE010040150.1, read as the reverse complement.
ACCATGTGGCCGTACCGTACCACATATAAGACACCTATTGATAATTCACCATATAGGTTGGTCTATGGAAAGGCATGCCATCTCCCCGTTGAGGTGGAACATAAAGCTTATTGGGCAGTCAAGGAGCTCAACATGGATGCCAAGTTGAGTGGAGAGAAGCAGTTGTTACAATTTAAAGAACTTGATGACTTCCGCTTACAAGCTTTTGAAAGCTCCCGTCTTTACAAGGAGAAGATAAAGAGATGGCATGATAAGAAACTTTTGAAGAAGGAATCTCAAATCGGTAATAAGGTGTTGATTTTCAATTCCTGCCTCAAGCTATTTCTGGTAAAGTTACGATCGCGGTGGTCCGGTCCATATACCATCAATAATGTCAACAAGTTCGATTCCGTTGAAGTGATCACCACCAATGGCAAAAAATTCAAAGTTAATGGCCATCGTTTCAAGGTCTATCATGAGAATGCGATCGTTGGGACAATAGAGGGAGTTACCGTGGAAGCTTGAACCGACTCAAGTTTCAAACGTCGTGCGGGACATTAAACCAGCGATTCTATTTTCTGCTGCTCTTGGGGGTTGAGAGGGACTACTAGATACCCTTCCCAACGTTCTTATTTATACTAGGTTGATCACACAAAAGTAAGGAGTCTTGAACAGATTTTGTTGGACTTGTTCCCGCTGACTTTCTTAGGATGACCTTCAATATGGTAGGCTGTTTTAGGTCGACTTCCAGAACTTATGAGGGACACTTGTCTTGGACTTTTACCTTTCTAGGGAACTTAACTTGACGGGAAAATAAGTTGGAGCCCTTGGTTGGACTTGTGCTGCATGATATCTTCCTTGCTCTTGGACTTGTTCTGGCCTGTTTTATAAAGTATAGACCCTGCTCTTATTATCCTCTCTATGGTTATTCTAGCTTGTGTAGCGGTTTTTTCTTGAATCTTTCTTGGGTGTATGGGAGTAAGCTCTGTGTTCATGCTGTGGGACTCATGCCTGGGTGTATGCGAGGTGGTGAACTCTCTATTCCTGCTGTAGCACTGCTTTGTATTCCTGCTCTGGGATTCTTGTTGGCTGGGGGATCAACTCTCGTTGCAAACTCTCCTTCCTGAAAAGGATTTTCCCTCAAATCCTCATTATTTTCATCATCATATTCTCCATAATATGGACTTAGATCACCAACATTGAATGTGCCATGCACTCCATACTCTCCTGGGAGGTCAATCATGTATGCATTAGAACCCAACTTCTCAGTGACCTCAAAGGGTTCATGTGCTCTTGGACTCAGCTTGTTCTTCCTCTTGTCAAGAACCTCTCTTTCGTCGAGTTTAACCATACTAGATCCCCAGTTTTGAACTCTCTAGATTTCTTGTACATTTCATTGGATTTCTCAATTTGCTGTTTCATCTTGGCATGTATCTTCATCATCTGTTCCACCCTGGTCTTTGCATCATAGTGCACCACCTTCCTTGCTACTGGTACAAGGTCTGCTGGCATCAAGGGGTTAGTGCTATAAACAATTTCAAATGGGCTTTTACCTATGCTGGAAGAGGGGGCTCTATTGAATGCAAATTTTGCTAGGGCCAGTTTTAGATCCCTATCCTTCAAGGACTTGGAAATAACACATCTAAGGATCCTGCACAATGTCTTGTTGGTCACCTCTGTTTACCCATCAGTTTGAGGGTGATGGGAGGTGCTGAATAGGAGCCTTGTCTTTAGCAGCTTCCATAAGTGTCCTCCAGAAGTGACTCATGAACATAGAGTCTCTGTCAGATACTATGGACCTTAGTACCCCAGGGAGCTTGACAATTTCCTTGAAATATAGGTCTGCAACTCCCATGGCATCCTCACTCTTCTTGCAGGCAATAAAATGTGCCATTTTGTTAAACTTGTAAACAACCACCATGACCGAGTCTTTGCCCCTCTGAGGTCTAGGAAGAGCTACAATAAAATCCATGTTAACAACTTCTCAACACTTATCTAGAAATGGTAAGGGGGTGTATGACCCAGCCTGGAAGAAATGATTTAGACTTCTGACAAGCACTGCACCTCTTAATCACATCCTGAATATCTCTCAACATCTTTGGCCAATGAAATTGTTCCTGCAAAATGTCATAAGTTTTCTGGATTCCAAAGTGACAAGCTAGGCCATTGGAATGTACTTCCTTCACTAGCAACCCCCTGTAAGGACCCTTAGGTACACACAACCTGTTCCCTAGGAACAAGACCCCTTCATGTACCAAGTATCTGCTTCCACTATTAGGATTTCCCTCCAAGTATGCTAGCTAGTCCTCCTTAAAGTCACGATCCTCCCTGTACAGCTTCTTCATGTGCTTAAACCCAAGTACCCTTTGCTCCATGAATGTCAGCATCATGGTTCTCTTTGACAAGGCATTTGCCACCACATTGTTTTTTCCTTCAATGTACTTGCTGGAAAATGAGAAGGCTGCAAGAACTCTACCCATTTAGAATATCTAGCATTAAACTTGTGCTGCTCACTGATGTACTTAAGTGCTTGATGATCAGAGTACAACACAAAAGACTTGGGCTTCAGATAATGACCCCAATGATTCAAAGCCCTGGTTATTGCATAGAAGTCCTTGTATGTTGAATAGTTGAGCTTAGCACCACTCAACTTCGCACTAAAGTATGTCACATGCTTTTGTCCTTGTATCAAGACAGCACCAATGCCTATGCCACTAGTATCACTCTTAACTTCAAATAACTTGCTGAAGCTAGGGAGAACTAGGACAGGAGACTCACACAAGAGGTCCTTGACGATGTTGAAACAACTCTCAGCCTTGTCATTCCACCTAAATTCTCCTTTTCTCATACACTCAGTAAAGGGAGCTATGATGGAACTTAACCCCTTAATGAACCTTATGTAGAAGGAGGCCAGCCGATGAAAACTCCTCACCTCAGTGATAATCTTAGGGGCTTGTGTGACACCCTCAAATTTGCGGAAAGAAAAAAAAAAATTTAATAAATAAAAGATGAGAATACGTTTCTAATAGGTTCACTTTAGTGAAAATCGGTAAATTTTAAAACCGGAACCTACTATTAAATATATTCATCATAACAAAGGTGTCTTAAAGAAAAAGGTTCATAACAAAAAGGGAATAATATTATACATAAGAAATATCCAAAACGGGAGACATATCTCTCGTATAAATACGGAAATAAAAGAGTGTATAATAATATACAATCCTAAGAACCGAATATAGGTCCAAGGTAAATACTTCGCTCGCTAGCTCGTCAATGTACCCCAGTATGCATCACAAACCTGCCAACCGCATTAAATATAAACACGGAAGCCACAGTCAGTGGGGAGTAACTCCGAGTTCTCCCAGCCACGAAATGTCGAGTTTAATTAAACATGAATAACATAAAAGCAATGTATATGGAAAACACAAAACTTAACATATAAGATATGCTTTTCATGTTATGAAACAAATAACTAACATATAACCTAGCATATGAAAGCTATCATGTGAAACCGATAATAAACTATAACCCGAGGTAGGGAAGCTGGTATGCTGGCTCAGCGGTTACCATGTAACATGGCCCTGATACACTCAACCCCTAATCAACACGTAATCATGTGAATCAGTTAACAATCGGTAATCCAAACTCTATCAATCCTAGCCGGCTTGCATCTCACCTTCTAGAACTCATAGAATCATACAAACATGAAAGACCAATACTTCTACAAACAGGCATAAGTTCTTAGGACAGTCAATAGTCGACTTCTGTAACTCGAGGCTATACCACAAGGTATGAAAACATCCTAGTCCTAGACTGATCAGACCTAGCGACAACAGCTATTCCATTCCCCGTCTCATGACCAAAAGTACATAAGAATCTCTACTAGGCGACCCCCTAAGCAGAGTTGGCTAGTACTTAAGCTGACTCCATTCCCAAAGTGGAACTATTAGGCAGCCATGCTCCGACTTGGAGATAAACCCCCCAGGCCGGAACACAAAAGCTATCAAGCAGTGAACTATATACTCGTTAAAGATAGTAAGGCCTATCTATGACATGGTCCAAGATACTCATTTAGAATTAGAATGGTCAAGACGCCATATACTCATAATTCTCTATGGGTACTTAGTCAACACGACATATATCATACAATTAAACAGTCACGGGAAAAACTTCCTCTCATGTGACTAATTGCATATAAATCACATTCAAATATCATATCGCCTCATATCTACTAAGGCTCATTCATTCATTCATTAAATAAAACCTTACCTGAAGACAAATCCCCGACCCGAGTCCCGCGACGGGTCATCAGTCAAAACGGGGCTGACTAGATCTTAGTTTGACCAAACCCGTTTGGTCCAACCGGCTAGAACAGAGTCTTAGCCATTTAGGCTTGAACATAAGAATATCACATTCATCTCATGCTAATTTATTCCAACTTCTAACATGTGAATTATTAAAATCATACGAAAACCCGCTTGACTTAAAGGATATCAAAATAAACTACAATCTCGTATTATAATTTCTAACATGTGAGAAATAATAATATTATGAAAACCTTTTAATTAAATAATTTACTTATTAAAATTTCCCACTTGCTAAATATTACAAAACACGATAAAATAACAATAAACTCAAAAAACGTCACAAGTCCAAAGGGGACCCACGGACTATTTTGGGCCGAGAGAGAACCGGGCCTGGACTGGGCCCACAGCCTGGTTTGGGCCTGTTTTGGGTCGACATTTCTAAAACCGTTTCTTAATATTTCCCGCATGCTTTAACATATTTAAAACCCGTCAAAACAACAACAAAATAATCAAGTATCGACACAAACCCAAAGACCAAAACCCGGACCAACCAGACCGGGCTGGACCGGGTCTGAACCGGCCTGAACCGACCTGGTTTGGGCTGGTTTTCCAGCCACCACCCACGGACACCATACACAACAACACCCAATTTATTTCTAACATGTTTTAATTAACAACCATCCATTTTAACAACCAATTCAACCATCATTCATACTAAAGTTATGATTATGAACAAATCATCCAAATATGTCAAGAACACTAAATATGTTAAAAATTCATACAACATAATAATAATAACTTCTTATCATGTTACTACTTAAAAATCGTAAATAACAAAACATAAGTAAAAGTATGTAACATTAATTCGTCGAGTAACTCGGAATCGTTACCTTAGCTAGCATAAAATCAAGTAGCACCAAAATAAGAACTAAGAAACCCGTCTACTAGTCTTCTTCTAAAACATACGAGTCACCAAACTCGTCTTCATAATCTTCCCTTATAAGAAATGACGAAAATAACATTATTAGAATTAAAACTTAATTTCAACAATTAAAGTGTTGAAAACGATTTTGTCGGAATTGGAAATAAAACGTACGTGGAGATGAAGAGCGGAGAGGAGATTCTAGAAATATAAGTTAGGACGGATTCGAACAAGTAACGAATGTTTTGTGACGATTTTGCTCAAGAACGATGAAGAACGATGAAGAACGATGAAGAACACCAAGAACGATTTTGATTGTATTAAAGAAAGTATTTAAAAAGGTATTAAGTTGATTTAGTGTAAAATGAAAAGATAAGTGGTGAGTAAAGTGGGAAGGTGTGCCGTGTAATATAGGAAATAATGGAGTCGGGTTTTGAAATTGTTGTTACGGGATTGACTCGGGTTTTATAAACATATTATGGTAATTAATTAGATATTATTAGATTTTATAATTGTTTAATCAAATATCTAGATATTATTTAGATATTATGTTAGTTAAATGAAAATATCTAATCCTAAGAGGAGAAGAGGGGAGGCGTGTGGAGTGGAGTAATCGGGTCTGTTTTTAAGCGATCTGCGTAATTTAAACGGACCGATTGATAAAGTAACAAATATCTCAGATATTTGTATTAGTTTAATCAAATTAATTAAAAGATCTAATATGAGTGGAAAAAAAGGTGACATGGGGCGTGTGACTCATGCAAGAGTCGGGTTTCGGGTTTGATTCGGGACTTAAGTTGACTCGGGAATAGTTAAATGACGTTCGGGATTAAAACGTAAAACCTTCTCTTTAATTCCGAATAAATTCAAAATAATTATATTAAATTATCTTAAATTCAAATAAATCTTAATAAATTAAAATAAATTAAATTTATTATTTTTCAAATATATTTTCGGTCTTTCAAATTACGGGGTGAGTCGGAAAAGTCAACGAAAGTCAAAGTCGACTTCAAAGTCAAGAAAAGTCAATGATGACTCAAAAGTCAAGAAAATTCAAAGAGGACTCAAAAGTCAAGAAAAGTCAAACTCGACTCAAAAGTCAAGAAAAGTCAAACTCGACTCAAAAGTCAAGAAAAGTCAAACTCGACTTAAGACGGGATTTTCATGGAATCTCGCAGGAATTCCAAATACGAACTCGGAATTTCTAAA
>JAIUZE010040133.1:3778-17909 GCA_022085475.1 Heliosperma pusillum | reverse complement strand
GAACAGGTTGCTTGCAATGGATGACTTTTTGGATATGATATTTTGGGGTTCGGGTGTGAGCTAGCGGGCGTTGTCCCTGGACGTTTCACCTCTAGACGATATTAGCTAGTTTTGCTAAACACTTTGACATTGTTAACCTTTGAGAGACTACGTCTCTTATCTTATAGTATTTGGTATTCGGTTTGTAATTTGACACTCCTCGTATACTTATCTTGCATGTATAAAGGTTTTTAAAATACCGTATTTCCGCTTATTATATCACATGCTTGTATGTTTTATTTCCGCATTCGCGAGGGTTGTCACAGTTGGTATCAGAGCTTTATCGCTCCCGACGCACACACGTGAACCCTAAGTTAAACTACTTGACCTTAAAATAATAAATGAGAGTTGGGTAGAAGTTAAGGACTTTGCTTGGTAGTCTATTTGTTTATGCTAATTGATAGGAGTAACTTAATTTGTTTTTGTTTCTTATGAAGATGGTTAGACCACGAATGGTAGAGAATGTCGTGTTGGAAGCTCTTACTCAAATGCTGAAAAATCAGCAAGATGCAGCTTTAGCTCATGCCAACCAAGTTCCCCCTAGAAGGGAAGATAACCATCAAGGTGGCTATGCATGGGTAGCTGGACAAATAGCAAGAAGTAAAATCGTACCTTATGGTGGAGAACCGGACCCTACGGAGCTATCCGATTGGTTCCGCGAGATGGAGAAGCAGTTCGATCTATACCAAGTCCGCGAAGAGGACAAGGTGAGGATCGCAAAGCACTTCCTTGTGAGGGAAGCTGATAACTGGTGGGCTATCACAAGTGCCACCGCTGTTCTTGAAGAGGACTTCAACTGGGCTTGTTTCAAAGCTCTTGTGGAAGGTAGATTCTATCCTAAAGAGCTTAAACAACAAAGGCTCAAGGAGTTCATCGACTTTAAGCAAGGCAACTTGTCAGCTCAGGACTTCACTACAGAGTTCAATAAGCTTGCTCATTTTGCTCCAAGACTTATCCGAGATGATGAGGACCGAGCGTTTTATTACCGAAACAAGTTGAGTGCCGTTCTGCAAAGTATAGTGAGGAGGAATACTACCTCCTTTGGGGATCTTTATGATGATGCCTTGTGGGCCGAGAATTCTATGAAGGCTATTAGAGATGATGCTTTGATCAATAATCCCTCTCTTTCTTATGCTCCTAGGCCGAATGTTTATGGGAAGAGACCGTTTATTCCGTCTCCTTCTAATTCTTATGCTAACAAGAGGAGATTCAATCCTCCTTCCAATGCAAATACAAGAAATCCTGCTCCTTTCATTCCTAGAGCTACTTCTAATGTGGCTCATAGGCCTTATGCTCCTCAAACTCAAGCTCAAGGTCGCTTTTGCAACCGGTGTAGACTTCCGTACCATCCCGGTGTGCCGTGTTCCAACCGACCTTATCTTTGCTATTTTTGTCAAAAGGGTGGTCACCGTTATGAGGATTGCTCCGATCGAAAGTTGCCCCCTCCTCCTCCTGCTAAACCTAAGGGTTCCATCTTTGTTATGAGCCGTGCCGAAGCCGATGCTCATCCCGAGATCATTACGGGTATGTTCTCAATTTTAGAGCAACCGTGTCTTATTTTATTTGATACCGGTGCTTCTATGTCTTTTGTGTCATCGACCTATGCCAATAAATTATCTATCAAGCCTACATCTAGTGAGGATACTCCCATATCCTTACCATCCGGAGATATTATCTCTTGTTCTACTCTATATCCTAATGTCCCAATATCTATTGCGGGTTCTATCTTTCCCGCTAATCTCCTTAAGTTCCCTCTAGGAGAGTTTGATATAATACTAGGTATTGATTGGTTAGCATTGTACCATGCTAGATTCGAGTGTCATGATCAAAAGATTTATTTAAAGAGTTCTTTAGAAGTTAGAATAACCTATAAGGGATCTCATCCCCGAAAAGGTGTGTCTTTGATTTCCGCTATGAAATTGGTAAGTATGGTTAGAAAAGGTCACCAAGCATACTTGTGTGTTGTGACTTCTTCATCTACCTCTTTGCCAAGTATTGAAGATGTGCCTATTGTTCGAGAATTCGTTGATGTATTCCCCGAAGATTTGCCCGGGATTCCTCCCAAGCGTGATGTTGAGTTCTCTATTGATCTTGTTCCTGGTTCTGGTCCCATAGCCAAAGCTCCTTACCGTATGGCTCCGACCGAATTGAAAGAATTAAGGAAGCAGCTAGATGATATGATTGAGAAGGGTTTTATTCGACCAAGTGCCTCGCCTTGGGGTGCTCCCGTTCTCTTTGTAAAGAAGAAAGATGGTTCTATGAGACTTTGTATTGATTATCGTGAATTGAATCGGATTACAATCAAGAATAGGTATCATTTACCAATAATTGAAGATTTGTTTGATCAACTAAATGGTGCTTCTACATTTTCCAAGATTGATTTGAGATCCGGTTCTCACCAAATTCCTGTTCGTGATGTTGATATTCCAAAGACCGCTTTCAGTACAAGGTATGGTCATTATGAGTTCAAGGTGATGCCATTTGGATTGACCAATGCTCCAATGCTCCCGCTATCTTTATGGATCAAATGAACCGCACATTTAGTGAGTATCTTGACAAGTGTGTAGTGGTGTTCATTGACGATATTCTTATTTTCTCAAAGTCCGAAGAAGAGCATGCTATTCATTTGAGGATTATTTTGGCTGTTCTTCGTCGTCAGAAGTGGTATGCTAAGTTCTCCAAGTGTGAATTTTGGTTACCTAAAGTGTCTTTTCTTGGGCATCTGATTTCTAAAGAAGGTGTAATGGTGGATCCTTCGAAAATTGAGGTCGTTGTTGATTGGAAGAGTCCGACCGATATTAGAGAGATTCAAAGTTTTCTTGGTTTAGCTGGTTATTACCGTAGATTTGTCAAGGATTTCTCTAAGCTTGCTAGACCGATGACTCAGTTGTTGAAGAAGGAAACCAAGTTCCTAGGGAATGAAGCTTGTGAAGCAGCGTTTCAAGAGTTAAAGAAGAGGTTAACTACCGCTCCGGTGTTGAATTTGCCTGAAGATGGAGTAGACTTTGATGTCTATTGTGATGCTTCCAAGATGGGATTGGGTTGTGTTCTTATGAAAAATAGGAAAGTGGTGGCTTATGCTTCGAGGCAGTTGAGAGTTCATGAAGTGAACTATCTTACTCATGATTTGGAATTGGCCGCTGTCGTTCATGCTTTGAAAGTGTGGAGACATTATCTCATTGGTGTTCATTGTCGTATATTCACCGATCACAAAAGTTTAAAGTACATATTTACCCAAAAAGAGTTGAATATGAGACAAAGAAGATGGTTGGAATTGGTGAACGATTATGATTTTGAGTTGTTGTACCATGAAGGGAAGGCTAATGTTGTTGCCGATGCTCATAGTAGGAAAGATTCTCATGCTTTGAATGCTATGCATGTTTTACCCGATGATCTTCGTGCCGAGTTTCGAAAGTTGAGTTTGGAATTCGTGGATCGTGGATTTGTTCATGTTGGTGCTATGACTGCTGAGCCTGTGTTTCTCCGTGAGATCCGTGAAAGCCAAGCTGACGATCTTACCTACATGTCTATTCAAGCCAAACTTCTTGAAGGTAAAGCTAAAGATTTCAAGTTTGATGATGAAGGTGTTCTTCGTTTCCATGGCCGTTTATTTGTTCCTAATGCTCTTGATTTGAGAAAGCGAGTTCTTGATGAAGCTCACCTTTCCCCTTATTCTATTCACCCCGGAGGTGATAATATGTACAAGGATTTGAAGCTACAGTTTTGGTGGCCGAACTTGAAGGGTGATGTTGTATCTTATGTTCGAAGATGTCTTACTTGCCAACAAGTGAAGATTGAACACAAGAGGCCTGGTGGATTGCTACAACCTTTGGATATTCCGCTATGGAAGTGGGAATCTATTTCTATGGATTTTGTTAGGGCTTTGTCGAGGACCGTTGGAGGTAAAGATGCCGTTTGGGTTGTTGTTGATCGTTTGACCAAGTGTGCAAGATTTATTCCGATCAAAGAAACTTGGAGTTTGGATTGACTAGCGAAAGCCTATGTTGATGAGATTGTTAGATATCATGGAGTTCCTAAGGAGATCATATCCGAGCGAGATCCGAGATTCTGTTCCAGATTTTGGAAAGCTTTGCAAGAGGCCATGGGTAAGAAGTTGTTGATGAGTACCGCTTTTCATGCCGCTACGGATGGTCAGACCGAGAGGACTATTCAGACTTTAGAAGACTTGCTTAGGGCTTGTGCACTCGACTTCCAATCTAGTTGGGAAAAGAGTCTACCGTTGGTGGAGTTTTCTTACAACAACAGTTATCATGCATCTATCAAGATGGCCCCTTATGAAGCTCTTTATGGAAGGAAATGTCGGAGTCCTATATGTTGGAATCAATTGAGTGATGTTCGTGACTTAGGCCCCGATGTTCTTGTTGAAACCGTTGATAATGTGAAGGTTATTCGTGACAGAATGAAAGCCGCTCAAGACCGTCAAAAGTCTTATGCCGATATCCGAAGAAGGCCGTTAGAGTTTGAGGTTGGAGATAAAGTGTTCTTAAATGTATCTCCAATGAAGGGTGTTAAACGGTTTGGTGTTAAGGGTAAATTGAGCCCGAAATACATTGGACCTTTTGATATTGTAAAGAGGATTGGTGCCGTTGCTTACAAGTTGGATTTGCCCCCGAATTTGGCCAAGGTTCATGATGTTTTCCATGTTTCTCAATTGAGAAAGTATGTTAGTGATCCAAGCCATGTCTTTCAAAAGGAAATGCCCGAGCTTGAACCGAATCTATCCTTTGAAGAGAAGCCGATTCGTATCCTAGATCGCAAGGATAAAAAGTTGAGAAGTTAGGTGGTTCCTTTAGTGAAAATTTTGTGGAGATGTGCTAACGTCGAAGAAGAGACTTGGGAAACGGAAGCTTCTATGCGTAGTAAATATCCGAGTCTATTCGAGTAAGGTATTTTTCTTTCCCTCAAGTTTCGAGGGCGAAACTTTTTAAAAGGTGGGGTGATTGTAACACCCGTAAATGTACCCTATTTCTATAGTGAAAATAGGGTACGGATACTTTTCAGCGAAATTAAGTTTTAATTTAGAATTTAAATTTCCGAGTCGAATTTAGAATTTCCGAGTTCGTATTTGGTTATTACGCGAGATTTCATGTAAATCCCGTCTTAAGCCGTCTTTGACTTTTTCTTGACTTTTCCTTATACATCTCATACTACCTCTTTAACCTATTTCATTTTCCACAACTCAAACTTACTTCTTCCATAAGAAATCCCAAAACCCTTGCCTCCATTTTGATCCAATCTTTGAATCGTCATATCTCATTCGTTTCTTGCTCAAATTCTCGTAAGTTCGTCTTATTCTTCCCCTCTTAGCTTCCTCTATCCGTATTGGTAATAAAATTACCGACTTTCTCGCTTTTCAAACTTTCCGTCTTTCTCAAGGTGAAGACGTTTATCTCGTGGATGCCTTTTAATCATACTTGCCATGTACACGGTGCTAGTGCGTTTCATTTACTGTGAGAGATGTCGTCTTTGTGTCGTTGTGTTTGGATGCGTGATTACATGATTGATTATTCATGATCATTGCATTGACTTGGCATGGTTTATTTGTCGAGTCTCAATCTTATCAAACTTATACCGCTAACGGTGAGATGTAAGCCTTAGTGAGTGTATTCGGTTGCTTAAGAGTGTCTTCCCCGAGTCTTTGTATAACATGATGGATTCGGACTTGTAACTCTTATGCTCTTATCATTATATATTGAATTGCCTATGTATCCTTATCGTATTTCACATGTATATCTATATATGCATGCTTCTACTTTTGTATTTCCTTCTATGTACATTTAATGTGATATGGCTGGGAGAACCCAGAGTTACTCCCCACTGACTGTGGCGTTCATGTTTTTCATGGATGAACAGGTTGCTTGCTTGGATGGTATTTTGCTTGATATTTTGGGTTCGGGTGTGAGGTAGCGGGCGTTGTCCCTGGAAGTTTCACCTCTAGACGATTTTAGCTAGTTTGCTAAACACTCTGACATTGTTAACCTTTTGAGAGACTACGTCTCTTATCTTATAGTATTTTGTATTCGGTTTGTAATTTGACACTCCTCGTATACTTATCTTGCATGTATAAAGGTTTTTAAAATACCGTATTTCCGCTTATTATATCACATGCTTGTATGTTTTATTTCCGCATTCGCGAGGGTTGTCACAGTCTGGTTACTGGGTCAGGAACGAGGTTCGGGTCCGAGATGATGGTGGTGGGTCAGGAAAAACTAGATGATGATGCGAGACAGTTGTGGAGGGTTGTGGGTGCTGTGGTGGTGCGAGTAGGAAGAGGACATGGCGATGGTGGGTTGGGTCAAATAAGACAAACTATTTGTTAGTTAATTATATGTATGAGTTTAGGGTTTATGGATGAAGGTCTGGTTAGTGGGTCAGGAACGAGGTTGGGGTGCGAGACGATGGTGGTGGGTTAGGAAAAACTAGGTGATGACGCGAGACAGTTGTGGTGGGTCGTGGGTGTTATGGTGGTGCGAGTAGGAAGAGGACATGGCGATGGTGGATTGGGTCAAATAAGACAAGGGTTAGGAAGGGGAAGCAATGTGGACATGGGGTGGCTTAGGTTGTGGAGGTTGACGAAGACAAGGACAGAGGGGCGGGGATGGTGGTAAATAGGTTGTTATTAATGTAATTAAAGTGAAGACCAAGAAATAAAATGAAAAAACGAGAAGGGTTAAAGTTGTATATGAAAGAGTAAATATTGTAGATGAAAAAAAATGTCTATTTTTAATATTAAGGAGGTTAATTAATTTGATAAAGAGTAGGTTTCACGAGTGGTGTTCTCTCAATAAGCTTAATGAGAGACAATTACTAATTGATGGAAAAATGGTACGAAAGGTATCAGAATATGAAACGTATACGAAAAAATGATGTACTGGTAAAAAAAGGTTGCAATATATGATAAAATAAGTACTTTTGCTATGAGAACATGTACTAAATGAAACGACAAACATTTTGAGTCACAAGTAATAATAAAAGGGGTACGAAAAATAGATAAAAGGGTACGAGAAAAGTGGTTTGTGATGAAATGATATTCGGTTAGTGCTTATAACTAAAACAATTACGGAGTATTATTTAAAATGAATCGGTTTTAAAACAATGCATTACATCAATTATATTATACAAAGTATGAAATAAATATTTACATATTTCTATTTTTGAAGATCATTCGTCCGTATATAGAAAATTGCGTAGAATGGAGGGTGTATTATATTTAACAATTGTTTAAAATTTGTGATACAATTTCTTCAAATAAGACACTTATACACTTACGACGTACTTCATGTAGGTACGCGGGATTGGTACGTTACGCAGTCGTTGTGATTGCTCGATTTTATTCTCACTTAATTTTTGTTATTCTGAATGTGAAATTTGGAGTCAATCACGCGACAAGTGAAATCAGCAGCAATATCTGAAGAAAGATTAAAATGGATGAATGAATGTCAACCGAGTGTGCAACTTGGTCTGCTGACTTTTTCTTAATCCAAATTATCAATTTGTAAATAGTTTACCTAATTGATAAATAACCCATAAACCTACTTGCCCTTCCAAGTTGCTCGTCAACCAATAAAAAAATACTTACACAAAGAAGTAATCAACGATTACATTTATATAAAGTAGTATGTATATGTATAAGTTAGTCGAGGATAGATCGTAGTACCATCAACTTAAAATCAAATGGCAGAGCAACAAGGAAATCAAATTGAAAAAGTTGTGGGTGCCATTCGCCTCGTCATCAAACGAGGTATCAATCTCGCTGTTCGCGACTTCAGAACTAGTGATCCTTACGTCAACGTCTCCTTTGGTAACCAGGTTCTACTTCCTCTCATCTTTTTATTGTTCTATTGACTTTATTGTTCATATATCATAATAATATGATCATAATCTATTTTATTCGCATAATAAGAAATTTTTGTAACTAGAATAGAGAATTTATTATTTCATAAAACATGACATTTTTGGTATGAGTCAACCCATATTTTGAGATTTCATTAATTTGATCTCCTTGATGAACTAATCAAATGAGGAAAACAAGTGATCACAGAAGAAATTAAACTATAATGTCTACATGACCTCCTCAATGAATTAGTTATGGGTTTTTCTTCATTTTACACTTGTATTTTTGAATTTTACATGTCACCTTTCAATTTTCTAACCAAGGTCTACCCTAATAGTAAATAATACTTTCTCGCTATAAAGTGAGGGATTCAACTAGTTCCCGTTTCGTTAAAATATATAGCCTTATTGATAGGTAATCTTTAAACATTACCTTAAGTCTTCAATGTGGCCGGTGGTCCCTGCCCTAGCCTCTGGGTAAGTAATCTAAACTTTTGGGTACAAAAAAAAGGTATTAACATAAATTTGTAGTTTATGCACTATTTGTTGATCTTTTGGCATTTTTTTGTTATAACATTAACATAAATATCGTTTACTCAATCGTAAACATATACTCCCTCCTAGTCACTAATTTCTTCCCCTTTCCCTTTTACACAAAAATTAAGGAAATGAATTTGGACCACACAAAACACACTACCCCACATACAAATGAATTTAGACCACACAAAACACACAACCCCACATCCAAAAAGGGAAAGAGGGAAGAAAAACCGACTTACCTAATAAGGAAAGAGGGAAGAAATGACCGACTAGGAGGGAGTATATTTTTTTTAAAATAAAACTGTTTAAGAACGCGCGTTTTAGTAAACATTAACTTTTTTGTCTACCTTAACTTTTTGTGATACAACGTAAAACGTTTTCTCTCTCTCTCTCTCTCCTTAGTCTGTCTATAAATATCCCAAAAACAATCCCCAAAAATCCCTAACTTCATGCTCCACAACAACTTTCACCCTCCCATCTTTCCTCCAATGCTTCAATCCTTTCGGCGGAGATGAGGATATGTCATGACCCATCTCCGGCGAACCTTCATTTCCTTATCATTTAGCACACTATGTTCCGTATCGCCGTGATACAGCTCGTCTCGCCTTGATAGAGCCCTATTTAGGTTTCGTTGATCTTTTGAGCTTTCCAACGTTCCTTTATCTGGTCCTTTTGTGGTTCGTTCATTAGTATCTAGGGTTTCGAGCGTCGCTTGTTCATGTACCTCTGTCGATGCCGTTGACTGCTGTGCCATCTCCGATGGGCTTATCAAGAAGGTGTTCCCCTTCCCGTCGCCCCTTTCCCCACCTTCAAAGGCATATCTGTCGGTCCTCCAACGTCGTCTTCTTAGTCGTTGTTTCTTGGTTGTTTTTTCCCATCAGTCCTTTTCTTGGTGGCTTTACGTGCTCGAGCCTGGTGTTCTCTATTCCCCTCGCCCCTTCCCCTACCGGTTCGTCTGTGCATGTTCGTCTCGAGGTTGTTCTTTCTGTGGATGTCGTCTTTTGTGGTGTTGGGTAGTTTGGATGGGGTGGTTCCTCATCAACCTCATTGCAAGATCTTCAATTAGTTTTAGTTATCATCTTGTTTCTAAAAATATCCCATCATAGGAGACCTTCCAATTGGATTAGGATTGTTATTTGCCTTTCCTTATGGTATCTACTATCCCAGATAAATAATTACTCCTATGGGGAGATGTGTTGCTCGGGTCCTATAGGTGTCAAAGCTTCCCCGCTATGGAACAAGGGACTCTTAAAAGCGTCGTTGCTTATGACTTTGACTCTGGCTATATTGGTTCTGCGGTAAATCCGATGTCGCGGTCTTTGGTTTGGAAATTGGTTTGGGAGAGCTCATTGTTTCTTCTTATCATACTACTGCACTTCTTGGGCGGGTTTTTGGACTGTAGGGATCGATCACCACGGTGTAGAAGAATCTTCTCCGTTGAAAGCAAACTTGTTTGGGTCGCTCTTCCTCTTTTATTTCTACGCACTTGTGGCGTAACTGTACCTGGTACGATTCAAAGGCCTATGGATGTTATTAGTAATGTTGATGATTTGGATGATGTTGCTCGCGGCCGATCTATTATTTTCTCCAACAGGCAGCTGGTATGTGACAACCCTCACGATAGCGGAAATAAAACATAACAAGCATGCGATTTATATAGCGGAAAATACGGTATTTTTTAAATGTTTTACATGCCAAAATAAAAGTACGAGGAATGTCAAATAAATACAAACTAAAGTAGAATATACTACAAAGAGACGTAGTCTCTCAAAACGTTATCAAATATCAAAGTTGTTAGCAAACTAGCTAAGAAACGTCTAGGGGTAATAGACAAGTAGAAGCAGTATACATGTGAATTCCGAGAAGGATAAATAGGCATTTCAATACATAAAGATATAGGCTTATGAGGTACAAAACTGTAAGTATCAGATTATAGACAAACTCGGGGAAGACACCCTTAGGCAACTATATATACTCACTAGGGGTTGCATCTCACCGTTAGTGGCATATACTTGATAAGATAGAGACTCGACATATAAAACATACCAAGTCATCCAACGGTCACAAATAATCAACATATAATCATCCATCCAAACGTACGAATACGGTGACAACATCTCTCATGGTTAATGACACGCACTAGCACCATGTACATAGCAAGTAGGATCAATTCACATCCACGGGATAAACATTTCCCTACACGCATACACGATTAACATTTCGTATATTTAGACTTAATTCCTCCTGTTAGGACGACGATAATAATATCCGTTCCTAGTCTAAACATGGCCCGACTCTCGGAATATAGACATGTTCTGATTCGACATGCGATAAACATTTTGCATCCAAGACTCAGTCAAACACAGAAGTCGAGTACCCCAAATTCGGTCAACCTTCACGAAAGAGGCGGAAAGAGTACAAGCATCATAAACAAGTGGTACCCTACATGCAATGACATCACCTCGCAAGTATACGCCATTTGACTGCCAGGTAGATCAACGCAAAGCGTTCGCCTCCCAACAACGTCGTCATATCCCCACTAAAACATGCATACAAGCATAAAGGATACATCTCCTCGTTCCGACATTCTAGTCTAACGAGCGAGGAGGTATAGCCGGGGAATGAGAGTTCATAGCACTTAACAATTCGTGCTCAAATCATAACATATGTAAAACCGACTCAAAGGCGGACATATCAAAAAGCGTCACAAAACATCTGATATAAGCTCTAAACATGAATATTAAATGCTATTACGTAAATTTATACGATAAACGAACCATACAAACTATTATAAGTGAACGTATAAGAAACAAATGGAAGAAGGATTACAGTGGGGTGCCAGCCGGTTAAGGGACCGGCCGCCGGCTACCCGGCTGGCACTATAGCAACAAACGAGAAACATTGAAAATACAGCGGGATTCCAGCCGGTATGGGGGACCGACAGCCGGTTGGCCGGCTGGGGATGACACAATACCAAAAACCAACGAAATACCAAAGTCACTTCTGCTGCGTTCCCAGCCGGTCGGCCGGCTGGAACTACATTCACCCGTGAATCAACATAGCTCAACCTTCAACTTCAACAATCATTAATAATTATCATCAACTATCAACAATCATCAACAATTATCAACAAACAACAACCATCATCAACAAACACAAATTCTAAGAATACTCATCCTATTCCAAATACATTTACTAACATCAAAAACACATTAAATCACGTATTGATATCGAGTAACCCTTCACCGTTACCTTTTCGCATCTTCAATCTTTGTCTAGGTCCTCCTCCACTAGGTAGTAATCTTTGTCGGGGTCTTGAAGGTCTCCACCTACAGTTAGACAACAAAAGTATATATAATTCACCTTTGGGAAAGGCGGATAAATTGAAAGATGAGAAAGACGGTAATTTTATTACCAAACAAGATAGAGGACGATAAGAGGGGAAGATAATGACAAAAATTAGAGGATTTGGGTGAGTAATGAAGGAGTAGTGATGATCTTGAGCTTGATCAATAATGGGGTTTAGGTTTTGGTTACTTGATGAGGAAGAAGGAGTAAGTGGAAAAAGAATGAGGGAATTAGGGTTTAAGGGAGTATAAGGTGAGTGGAAAAATATGGAAAAAGCCCAAAAGCGGCTTAAGGCGTAACTCACACGGAATTTCGTGTAAAGTCCGAATACGAACTCGGATTTGCTAAATTAGACACGGGAAATTAAATTCTAGACTAAATCTAAAATTACGCTGAAAAGTATCCGTATAATATTTTTAATATACAAATAGTGTACATTTGCGGGTGTTACATGGTATCAGATGTATCGTAGTTGTGACAACCCTCGCGAATGCGGAAATATAAAACATAAAAGCATGTGAATTATATAGTGGAAATATGAAGTTTTTAAAACTTTTATACATGCAAGAAGAAGTATACAAGGAGTGTCAAACATTACAAACCAAAGTACGAAATAAACTACAACAAGAGACGAAGTCTCTCCAAATGTTAACAAAGTAAAAGTGTTTAGCAAACAAGCTAAAATCGTCTAGAGGTGTTTCATCCAGGGACAACGCCCGCTAGCTCACACCCAAACCCAAAATACCAAGCAAAAAGCCATCCATGCAAGCAACCTCTTCATCCATGAAAAACATGAACGCCACAATCAGTGGGGAGTAACTCCGGGTTCTCCCAGCCATATCACATTAAACGTACATAAAAGGAAATACAAAAGTAGAAGTGCAACGGGAGTATATGATCAAGACAAGACACACGCTCAAGACAAGACTCAACATCAACAACATCAAGGCAACAACATCCATTCAGACAACACCATGACTAGTTATGACAATGTCCTATTCAGTCCAAGTAACCACCACTTCAGGCCAGCTAAGACAACACCACACCAACCAGAACAAAGCCTAGCCATCCACTTTCCAAGACTAAGCCACAACAACACACAGCCAACAACAAAACAAACCCAACACACAACAATAACAACTCTCAGCCTAAAACAGCCAGTCACAGTCTCTCTAAACAGGGTCCATGGGGGTCTCACACATTCAATCAAGCCTAACCAACCATCAACCTTAGTCCTTGGGAAGGTCCTCTACAACTTTGCCCAGGACTTCTCTTCCAAGAAATGCACACACAAAAAGTTAGCCTAGGGACAACTCCAAACTGTCCAGATTTCAGTCCTTTTTGCAGTAGTTAACATGTCACTATCAAACTTTCCTGTTTTGATCAAACAAGCTCGAGGGCCTTTTAGCAGGACCTTTGGCATCCATCCCACTTCAGTTAAGCTCAATAAGCAAGCTTGGAAGTCCACTCCTCCACCAGTTTCAAGCTAAACAACCCAATTAAGGCAGATTGTCCCATTAGAACTACTTTCTACTTTATTGCTTTTATTCTGAACAAGGTAGCTGTTATTTCTGTTTCTTTTGCAAGTAATTTGTGGCCCTAGGATGCATTGAACGAGTAGGATGTAATCTCCTTGCCTATATAAGGCCGTTTCCTAATGAATGAAAGACAGATTTGAAGAAAAACATAAAACTGAAACCTTGTTTCTGTTAACATCTCTTGGCTGTGTGCTTGAGGCAACTTCCTTTGCTTTGTGCTTGGAAGTGAGCTAAGACCCTTAGCTGTGTGTTGGGATCAAAGTTCAACCCTCAATCATTGGCTTTGTGCTTTGGTTAAGGTTCTATCTTTTCTTTAGCAACCAGTTCAAGCAAAAACAGAGCAATTGCAAAGTGTCTAACCTTAGTTCAATTTGTCATTGTTTAGCTTGTCTTTCTGAATAGTTTCATTGCAAGAAGCATGCATACATATCGATATACATGTGAGATACGATAAGGATAGATAGGCAATTCATTATATAACGATAAGAGCATATAGAATACAAATCCGAATCCATCATGTTATACAAAGACTCGGGGAAGACACACTTAGGCAACCGAATACGCTCACTAGGGCTTACATCTCATCGTTAGCGGTATAAGTTTGATAAGATTGAGACTCGACAAACAAACCATGCCAAGTCAATGCAATGATCATGAATAATCAATCATGTAACCACGCATCCAAACACAACGACACAAAGACGACATCTCTCACGGTAAATGAAACGCACTAGCACCGTGTACATGGCAAGTATGATTAAAAGGCATCCACGAGATAAACATTTCCCTGAACGCATACACGATCACATTTC
>JAIUZE010040131.1:0-13135 GCA_022085475.1 Heliosperma pusillum | reverse complement strand
TATTAAGGTAGACCGAAATTCTGGAAAATTAGACTTAAAATAAAGTTTAAAGATCATTATTTCACTTACATAGAAAGAAAGAGGGCGGAGAGAGGATTCCGGAACATCAAACGGAATTGAATTCGGATAAGAAATGAAGAAGTTACGTCCGTCTTAAGTTTAGATATAGAAAATGGGTTTTATAAAAAAGTTGATGGAAATGAGGATTTTATGGTATGAAAATGAAGAGGAGGATGAGAGGAGAAGATTGGTATAAAAATCGTCAAGTTTCGTTGAGAGACAGAGAAATGACATCCGTCTTAAGGTTATAAAGTGATGAAATTTTAATGGAGTTTTTGGTTGTTTGAGGAAGGAGATGGTTGCTGGAAAATGAAGAGGGAGAAGGGTGATTCGTGAGTTTTGTTTTGAGAAAAAGAATGATAGAATACCCAAATTTCATACCGAGTCGACTCACTTGGATTTTCGCGTAGAATCCGATTATGAACTCATAACGGACTGAAATGCGACAGTTTCTACCCAACTAAACTAAATTCTATTTAACATTAATTTAAAGCGACGAAATCATAAATTATCGACTTAAAATATTTTAACCAGTAAAAGTAAAAGACGAATTTATAAAATTTACGACTTTGGTAAATTATTCATTATTATAAAATCTGGGGTGTTACAACGCGAGTCCTGGTTTAAAACTTCCATGGACCACATGAATCAGTCCACGCAACTGAAGAATGACGGGTCCAACTTTGCGGACTAGGAGGCGGCATTACGGAATGCAGCCATTGCTGACGGCAAGCTCCAGTACTTGACTGAGCCAATACCGCCAAACCCAGGCCCCAATGCGAGAGCTAACGAGTCACTTGCTTATAGTGACTTTGTTATGGAAGCGGGTGCGATAAAGAACGTACTCATCTTTGCAATGGAAACCAATTTGCAAAGACGCTTTATTGCCCAAGGTGCAAATAAGATTTTCACCACGCTCACTAACGAATTCTCAAAAGCACCGAGAATCGTTACTTATGAGCATACCCGTCGCTTCTTTGAGGCAAAACTCTAGAGGGGCCAACCGGTTAGCCCACACATTCTTGATATGATTGAGAATGTCGAGAAACTGGAGGCACTTGATTGCAAAATCAGTGAGAGCATAGTCATTGACCGTATGCTTCAATCACTTCATGATGGTTTTGCCCTTTTCAGGGCAAATTACTACATGAATGACATGAGGAAAAGTCCTCATGAGCTAAACTCACTTCTCGTACAGACCGAGAAGGATCTGAAATTGAGTGGGAGCATGAAGCAAGATGTTCTCATGATTTCCAACAAAAACAAAGGTAAGGGCAAGGCTCACGGCGACCTAATTGTAGGGAAGCCGAAGTTTAAGAAGTTAGGAAAGGGTAAGAGTGGGCCTGGTGAGACTAGTAGCTCACAAGGCAAGGCAAAGAGCAAGGACAGTGACATTGAGTGCCACCATTGCCACAAGACTGGGCATTGGAGGAGGAACTGTCCCGTGTACCGTGATGACATAAAAGCAGGCCGCGTCACTCCTGTTGGTATGTCATCTTATATTCATATGATTGAGATTAACCATGCTAGTTTCGAAACTTGGGTACTTGATACAGGTTGTGGTTCTCATCTGTGTAATCATTTGCAGGGCCTAAAAAACATCACACCTCTCGCAAAAGGGTGATATGGACCTGCGAGTCGGGAATGGAGCAAGAGTTGCTGCAGTCTCAATGGGAACATATGTAATCCAAATCCCGAGTGGATTTGAGTTGTATTTATATAACTGTTACTATGTACCCAGTTTATCTAAGAACATTATTTCTGTTTCCGTGCTTGATAAAGACGGTTTTTCATTTTCAATAAAAGACAATAGCTGTATTTTCTCTTTGAATGAAATGATTTATGGCAAAGCAGTTTCCATGAATGGCATTTATATCTTAGATAAAAAAACAGAAATATTACACGTGAATAATAAGAAAGTAAAGGTTGGTGACAAAGATCAAACTTATCTATGGCATTGTCGTATGGGACACATAAATGAAAACGTGTAAAGAAGCTCATTGAGAATGGGACTATCTCCCCATTTGATTACGAATCATTTGGCACGTGTGAATCATGTATCATCGGCAAAATGACTCGAATTTCCTTCAAACGTGTTGGAATGCGTGATAATGACCTATTAGGACTCATACATACTGATGTATGTGGACCTATGTCAATCAACGCAAGAGACGACTATAGATATTTTATCACTTTCACGGATGATTTGAGTAGATACGGATATGTCTACTTAATGAAGCATAAAAGTGAGTCCTTTGAAAAGTTCAAGGAATTCCAGAATAAGGTTGAGAACCAACTGGGAAGAAAGTTTAAAGCACTTCGATCAGATCGTGGTGGCGAATATCTTTCAAATGAGTTTGATCAACACCTTAAAGACTGTGGCATAGTATTACAGTTAACTCCACCTGGAACACCTCAATTAAATGGTGTGTCCGAACGGAGAAATCGAACATTACTTGATATGGTTCGATCCATGATGAGTCACATGAAGGGTTCTGTTACGATTTTCAACAGATTTGAATTACAGAATTCCCAAGATCTCATGCATGTTAAGTATTAAGATTACACAAAAGGGTGATTAGCAAACTTACTTGGATGCGGAAGAATTCCAATAATATGCTAATAAAAAGAAGTATAATAAAACCCAAATCGCAGCTTCTTGAATAATAATATAATCCGTGAGACCGTCTCACAATAACGCCCCAAGTGTTGCGCCTCTACCGGTATCCACACAATATGAGTGTGTATGCTAGTACAAACTTTATGGGCAATTTCCTTCCCTCTTACTTCCCTTGAGATTTTCTGCTCTCTAGAAAAACTCATAATAAACACCTCCCTCTATATCTCTTTATATAGGGAGTTCAAGAGAATCCTAGACTATCTAGGATTGGGAAAGTATAATAAGAATAATAAATATTATTCTTATTTCTTTAATAATTAATCAATATTAATTATAATATTGCCCAAAACTCATCTAGTGTGTGACCCTGTAGGACTGACTAATACTACCCGAGTCCCAACTCATTTAGGACTCAGACTATAAGCGGCTCCTAGCAGAACATTGTAGCCACATAGAATTAATCAGTTATACAATATTACGGACATATGTGCATACTAACTCCTTCAGTCTCCCACTTGCACTTATGTCCTATAAGGCACCATAATCTCTTTGCTTCTATCTCTTCAGATGAGAATAGGGTAGGCGAAGTATCATCCCTATAAATCTCAATCTCTTTTCTCGAATTTCTGAGCTGAATTGTTACAACAGACGACTGACTTTCACCTCGTCTGGGCATGGCCATGCGCCATGCACTGATACAATTCACACTCTTCGAGAGGCCGAAGATGATAAACTTCTTTCACAAAGAAGGAGCAAATCCCATCTTGTCTAACCACATCCTATCACATGTTCCATGACAAGTCCAACCATTACCTTTATAGCCACCAGTCACGGTTGACGTTTGGTGATGTCAAAACTAGCACTTCACGTGTACAGAATAGTGAAAGACTCAAGTCTAAAGACTACCAATTACGGTGAAAGAAACTTTGTTGACACTAAGCGAAACCTTAACAAATTTCTTTGACGGGTTTGTCTAATACATATTCCTAACATGTATTAATGTGCCTGGTTTGATATCGCAATATCAATGACTTATGGAACATAGTCATCAACCAACTCACATACTAATCATTATAAGGCATAAGTGTCCCTTTCACTATGCCATGATTAGAGACTTATATAAATACATTATCTTATAAAACAGAATTCCATAACCAAGTCACGCACTTGGTAATCTGTTTAAACAATGTATACTATTTTGGGACAAACATTCAATTATACCATAATTAAATGCAAAATCAATTCTTTTATCATATAAAAGAAACATGTCATACAAACGTATCAATCATGTCGAACATAACCTCCCACTGAAATAAAGACCTCTCGCTAGTATCAAGACCACTCGCTAATGCGTCTTATACAAATCGCAGTATTATGACTTTTCATATTATAGCCGCGGAAGAGGTTTTGTACGGGACATGCAACCATTGCATCGGTCATTATCTTGCATATGTTTATTTTACCTTATCTAAATAAAGTAAACTCAATAACACGCGTTTGATTCATAAATCAAATGTACTATTTGTTTCTTCATAAGCAACAAAGTATATAGTGTGTATAGGTTTGATTTTTCAAACCAAGTACTCTATTTGATGCTTCATAAGCAACAAAGTACTCATTTTTGTTGTAAGATTAGTCATAGCAACGTGCTTGAAACCATTTCAGCATGCAATTACTTTTCATATAAACAAAATGTGTCCAGATTACAATCGGGAACCATACTTGTCTATTTGAAGTTGATATCAATGTAACACGCTTACAATGATTACTTCATCACAAGAAGAACACTTTCTTGGTCGTTATGTAATATGAATATTTTCAAATGTTATTCATAACAGTCACAAGGACTAGATCGGTATTCTACTCGTCATATGAGCGCATAATAAACAACATTTTTGCTAATAAGTCTCCACGAGACATCAAAATGTCGTTTCTTGAAAACGTATGTCAAATACCAATCATAAAAGAGAGTTTACTCCCACTAGTTTCCTTGTATACACAATACTCTCATCATCTCAAAGAAATCAAAACCATTTTGAATTACTTTGTTGAGATCGAAGATTCCAACTTTTAGATACTTGTTTTGGTGTATAAATAAACCTTTAAAACTTTCTCATTTACCTAGCGCACTATAATTACATGAATATTAAGATGTGTCTTACACAACTTATTGTATATTTCCATTTAAGGAAAACTATATTATTCACGTACGCCTCCTGTCAAAATCATCTCATGAATAATGACATTTGCTAGAAGAATCCAAACACTATATGGTTGTGACACCACCGGGTGTATCAATCAAAGTCCATACTTTGTAATGATACATGAAACCATTTTGGATTCATGGCCTCAAGCCATTTTACGCTTTCAGAGTTGGAGCCTATCATTGATTCCTTTAAAAGTCAAACTTATGCGGGGCTTAATCATAAGTGATACATCCATGAATCTTCATGGATTTTACCTATCTCCTTCAACATTTGAAGAAGAATCATGCGATTCATTACCTTTCCAGGATTATTCTACTCCCACTATTTCTTTAGAGACACAATTCTCATTAAAGAATCATTCCAAATGACAAACACTGTACTTTGTACTGGAATGAAGGGAAGATTTGATATTCTATCTCAGAATACCCCGTTAAGTACATGTAAGAAATTTGAGACTAAATTTCAAAAAACTGTTTTCTTAACATTTTAAAAGTCTCAAATATCAATAAAATATTATAGGAACCATTCCAAGCACATTTCTTATATGTAATATATTTTCATTGACCTAGATAGAAACAATTTCAAAATTGTATACCAAGATACTTTAGTGCGCATAACTCCAAAATAATGAGATTTGCATGACTCATCATAGATAGAACCATATCAAAATAAAGTTCTTATTCTCTTATAAGACATAACATTTCACAAATATTAAGAAAACGGTCATCATCAAATATAAATAGTATGATATTTTCCATTTGGGGCTAACCCGCATGGTTATGTCTTAGGGACATTCCCAAAAGACCTCAAACTAACTTAGCTTGTGATGTCCTTTAAAGAAAAATATTTTTCTCTAATATTATTATAGTAAAACTTACACTGTCTCTTTAAGTCTAGTAGTGAAACAATTTCATTCCTATTATGATGGTCATATACACTTGATTCAAGCCTCTCATTTCGATCAAATCGAACAATGTTGATCGACTTCCTAAGTTGATCTCTTACTTCAATCTGATTATATTTTAAACTTTTAAAACAGTAAGACTTTATGTTCATCATATGAACATATGCATAATTACTGGAAGTAGTAATTACATTGAAGTATTATAATCTCATACCTTAGCAACATGACTTATTCAACCCACACATATCTGAATATGTGTGATCAAACTAGTTGGTCGCCCTCTTACTACAACTAGTTCGAGCACCTTAAATCCTTTAAGCATATAAACAAACTACACTTGCCTTAATTGATCCAAATCAATAAGGCCTAGAAATCCATCATCATGGAACTTCTACACGTGTTTCTCGTTTCATGGCTCAAAAGACATTGTTGTAAGCGTGTGAAACTTGGGTCATAAGACTTGAACCCTTTGCATTACATGTTATAGATTAGATTGAACAAAACTAAAATTGTCTTAACCAGAAAAAGAACAACATTTGTTCTTTATAAAATATTAATTCAATTTATGTTATAACATGAAAAGAATTAACATTCTACTAATGACATTGTATGAATAACTTTTATTCAAATTTAGTTTTGAACAATATAACATTCAAATGAATAAATTATACGCAAAATGCAACAACATTTGTTCATTATACACGTAGATTTATCACATTCCTTACCATGTCTCTACTACCACAGGTCATTACATCATAATGTAAATACCATCTTTGGTATCTTATACCTTATAGTAGAATATTCGTAGTAACTTTTACTTCTATAACATGCAATTCCAGTTTGAAGTCATACTTCAATAACTTTCGCAGATCTTCGAGACATTTATATGAGCTACCTTTCCAATGCTATTTGTCATTACATTAATGACGATAATTACTAAATGATTTCCATACCTTTAGACATTGATCTTAAGGTAGGACTTGACAACGATTGTCCTTCCCTTTCCCATTATCAGTGTCTAAGCTCATATGTGAAAGCCTCTTTGCTAATGAACTCAAAGAACATTAGTTTCTGAATCTTCTTGATACAAGACTCGATTGTCTTCAACATCTTATGTCACTAAGTGAGAAATTCGCATAATTTACGTGCCCAATTCATTATGAACTGACTGTAACTTAAGACATAACTGAAACAATTTCAGTCATCAACCTTTGATAATAAGGATATCCAATTACTCATAAATTATCAATATAATTATGTCATAACAATGACGAATGAAGTAACTGGATCATCCCACATATTTTTTCTCACTAAGCGGGAACAATTCCATTATTTTAGACAATTGACATATATGGTACGGATTGTCATCTTTATGACTTTCGCTATATAGTCTAAACTATACATTAGCATTGAATATGGTTCGCTAGAAATTCTCTTTTGAAGATAAACCTCACTTTGCATAATTGAGAACAATTCTCAAAGAAACCAATCTATGAATTTGAACGATTCAAACGCATTTGAAAAACATGACAACAATGACATCTTACAACTATCAACATATGCAAAACTAAAATCGATATATTAATAAACTGTGATTATCTTAACCAATTTAAGACACACAATTTGCACGACATTCTTAAACAATTTTAAGATAAAATCACTACACACATAACCCTCATATGTGCATAGTATTCTAGGATCCCTAATCATATATAACGTGAGTGAGCTTTGGCTCATCGCCCAAATTACACATATCAAGGTAGCCATCAAATGTCAATCGCATCAAATGCGACTCCTAGTCGTCATGTAACATCATATGTGACTTGACTATTTGCCCCAAAGTCCAAAACTATTTTGATAACTTTGTTAAGTGTACCAAATCTCACGTGTGGATAACTGTTACCCACCTGCTCAGCTTACATAGAAGGAGTACTCTACTTTGGCAGACAATACTTCCAACGATATAAGTTTTTACAGTCGTTAATTTGGAAGGACATTACTTAATATTTTAATTGAGGGAAGGTGGAGTCAAACATGACAAAGGTCCTAAGCATGGCGCTAGTTCTCTTACGGAAAAGGGTATAAGGGAGCCTAGCCGTTCTAATTTACACACAAAGCTTTAATTAATTCTTAAACATCACATTACACAAATGTAATATACAAGCAATTGTAAATTAGAACAAGTCAAGTTAGGAACTCCAAAAACGATTCATAATCGTCAACAATTCAAAATTGTAGCTTTTGAACATCTTATGCAAAAACGTAATAACATAGGTATCATGATCATATCATACTATGTATAAAATTAATAAAAAATTAAAATTAAATCAATACAACCATTGTAACAATGAATCAATCAATCAAATTGATTAAGTCACAAAACCAATTATGAAAAAACAAAAATCATAATTTTAAATTAAAAAAGCACCTGAAAGTATATCAAGACGTCAGAATTTGGCTTAAAAACGTTAACCCTGGTTTGCAGTCTTGTTAAGAACACCGTTTACACTCGAAAAACACTATTTTTAAGCCAAAATCCGACGATCAAAACTGATGAACAGTAACTTACCAAAACGCGCGTGAATAGTAACCGTGAACAGTACCGCGTGAATAGTACGCGTAAACAGTAATTTTGCTTTAATCAAATTAGAGCATTACACACGTAATTAAACAATTTAATCACCTAATCAAATTAGGGTTTGTTACATATCTAATCTAATAAGATCCAATCAAATTGGGATTTAAAGACAATCTTAAAATTGTGTTTCCAACAATAAATTAGGGGTTTTCTTAAATCAATTAAATTAGGGTTCCTTCTAATCAAATTAAAAGAATTCATCATAATATCAAATATTACGATACAATACAAAATCTAACATGATACAACCCTAAATTTAATATTTAACAGTATACAACAATTGTATGCAATTGAACTAATTCAATTCAAAACTCCAATCTTGAAACTCAAAAATAAACACAAAGATACAACAATTATATCTAAAGGTGCAACATTTTAATCTAATACTTAACAATACATGTTCGCTCTGATACCACTGAAGGGTTCTGTAACGATTTTCAACAGATTTGAATTACAGAATTCCCAAGATCTCATGCATGTTAAGTATTAAGATTACACAAAAGGGTGATTAGCATATTATTGG
This sequence comes from Heliosperma pusillum, assembly GCA_022085475.1. Classification (NCBI taxonomy): domain Eukaryota; kingdom Viridiplantae; phylum Streptophyta; class Magnoliopsida; order Caryophyllales; family Caryophyllaceae; genus Heliosperma; species Heliosperma pusillum. The sequence continues at coordinate 4,183 of JAIUZE010040131.1, read as the reverse complement.
AATTCTTCCGCATCCAAGTAAGTTTGCTAATCACCCTTTTGTGTAATCTTAATACTTAACATGCATGAGATCTTGGAAATTCTGTAATTCAAATCTGTTGAAAATCGTTACGGAACCCTTCATCACACGGTAGTACCTGATTCACTATGGGGTTTTGCTCTTTTGTCAGCTGCTCTTATACTTAACCGAAGTCCGTCTAAAGTTGTAGACAAGACTCCATATGAGATATGGAAGGGAACGGTCCCTAACTTGTCCTTTATTTGGGTTTAGGGCTGCGAGGCTAATGTCTGTTGGAGCAAGTGTCCTCCACAGTTAGTGCAATAACATAAATAAATCTCTGTAGGTTCACAGGGTATACATTGTATAATAATCAGTTGATTAACGTTTATCAATAACGGTTGGCTTGCTAGATAAGTTTGACGTTATTGTCATACAGATGGCGGTGATTAACTGGTCCCTAAAAGTCACACCTAAAGGATGTGTTTGAGAGATGTGATTATTTGAGAAAATAATCATATTGATGCCTTATTAAATGACTAAAAGGTTAGTCGATGTTTTTGACTAAAAGGTTAGTCAATGTGATGATGACAGATTATTTAATAACGATTAAATAAAGTTAGCTGAGACGAATTAACTGTAATTCGTAAAATTGAATATAAAAAGTTATATTTAATTATAGTATGTAATGTAAGCTAATTAAACATAAACCGTTATAATTAATTGGCAAATTATAAATATACGGATATTTATAACTAATGATGTATTATAGTGATGTCGGTCCATGACAAATGACGATTATAATATATCACATTATATTGGAAGCTAAGATAACCGAAACAAAAGTGTCCAGATACACTCTGTTTTTTGGTCAATAGGTAGTTATTTTGAGGAGAAAAAACTCCCCATAATACCTAATTGGTGCCGTGAGAAAGATAGAAGTAGAGGAAAAATTCAGATTTTTCTTCTAACCCTAATTCATTCTCTCTTAGGCCTCCATCATTCACATCTCACAAAAAAAAAGAAACAGTATTCTTTTCTCTCTTTTTCTAGCAAAACCTAAGGCATATCTTGATCAACCTTGGGTGCAACGATTAGGAGATATCAAAATTTTGATATTTGTTCTTAGGCCTTTAAAGCAAGGACTAAAGGTTATTTCTAATCTCTCGTTTATTATGCATTTTCGTTTATGACTATTAACCATATAATCATAATTTCATTATAATCCTGAATGATTTAAAGGGAAGTATACGAATATTTTCCCACAAGTGGTATCAGAGCCAAAGGGCTATGAAATTATTTATATGATTTTCGTAAATATTGAATTTGTATAATTCGGCCAAATATTGATTTTCGTAAATATTGAAGTTTTTTTTTAAAAATTTCAATTCGGCCAAAAAATTTTTTTTGGCGTGTGTTTTTTTTTAGGTTCCATTTTGATTCAAATATTGTTGCTTTAAAAGGTTGAGATAATAATATATGAATTTGTAGATGTTTTGATTTAATAATGATTGAATTAAAACGTAAATGGAATTTGATATGAATGTTAATGAACATTATTTATGCTTTATATTTTCGGTATAAAATGATCTAGATATTCATTTTAAAAGGTTAATTTGAATCATCTAGTTTGTGTCAATGTTTAATATCGATTAGATATTGTTAGTTTGTACCGATCTAGTTAATATAAGCATGATCGAATTAAAACGGTTTAATTTGATTTTTTTTTTTGCTGCCAGTGTACTGTTCACAGTTAAAATTTTTTTTTTTGTTTTTTTTAAAGGTGACAGCAGCAACGGATTTTTGTGAAACAAAAAAAAAGGATTTCGTTTTTTTGTATAAACCGTGAGAAAACAAAAAAAAAAAAAAATTGGTACCTGCTACTGTTCATACGTGAACAGTAATAATAAAAAAAAAAATTTTGTTTTTTTTTATTGATTAAACCAAATTTTTGTTTTGTACATTATAAAGATAATGTATGTTTGTTTTTGTGAAAAAGTTCACAAAATTTTTGATACCATGTTATTTTAAAAAGGTTTAAAATAATGTTGTTGTAATTCATATTAATTATGAATTTCATTGGATTTTGATTAAAATCTCGTGATGAATTACGGAATTGTCACATGATTTAATGGTGGTTTGGATAATTAATCAACATAATTTATGCATTATGTTTTGTATGATTAATTTTTAGTTGATGCTTTTATTATGTTGAATGTTGTTTGAATTGTTTAATTTTACGCATTTTTGTACAATCAGTTGTAATTTACTAGTGTGGCCTTAGTAGATTATGTTTTCGTAATGATGAAAACATAGTCTTGGTTGTATTTTGAGATCTCGTATCTCCCCATTGTAATTTTAATTTTTTGGAATCATTTTGAATTAGAATGTAAATAGGTTTACATTTGTAATTTTTAAAATGTATTTTGAGAAGATTCAAGATGGAGATCGGATGGCTCACTCCCGCTATTTGGACCAAGATGGAACATCAAGACAAGCTTCTCGGGTCCAAGGGTGGATTCCAACTTGTATTTTGTTCATTTTGGTAGTTAGGCCACACTCGGTGTTTTATTTTGCGTTTTATTTTTCCATTCTCGTTGCTTTATTCACATGATAGATAATTGCATCATATTCCGCCTAAACCAAACCACCTAAAATGCATGAAAAATGATTCATATAGTTTGAATACTTAATCATGGACATACAGATGTCACTCGCGTTTAGGGCCATCACCTTAGTTTAAATCATTCTCGAGTTGCTAGACATTCGTTCACTTAAAATGAATTAAAATTAAGATGTTGGGACCTTCCCCTATAACTAAAATTGAGACTAGTCTTTATAGGGAAAACTACTATGAACCCCTTCTTCGTCGGAAGTCATAATATGACCCCTTCTACGTTGGGTAAGTATTGAGTGTTGACCTATTTTTATCTCAACATTATAGTACAAGTAATATCTCGTGATTATAATGGACTAAAGATAGAATTTACTGAAATTTATCGACCACGAATTCTAAAAGTAGAATTAGCCAAGAGGTTGGCTTATCAATTTACAGAAATTGAGTCTTGGGATCATTTATATAATTTTTGAGGGAGGTCAATTGTATAAATGCACGAGTCATCGCATTAAAAAGTTTTTGCATTAGACTTAAATTTAAAACGATGAATACTTATCATATTTATTTTCTTTTTCACAGTTTTTGAATTCGTTATATACAGATATAACTGCTAATAACAAATGGCTGGTCATACTGATGACCCAATGCCAAGTGCCACGCTCGGACGTGAGTCCTGGCTTAAGATGTTCATGGACACTATGAATCAGTCAACGCGACTGAAGAATAACGGGTCCAACTTTGCGGACTGGGAGGCTGCATTACGGAATGCTGCCATTGCTGACGGTAAGCTCAAGTACTTGAGTGAGCCACTACCGCCCCACACCAAGGCCCAAATGCGGAGGCCAATGAATCCCACTTGCCTTATAGTGATTTCATTGATGGAGTCGTGGGGGGGGCGATAAAGAAGTACTCATCTTTTCAATGGAATCAAATTTGCAAAGGCGATTCATTGCCCAAGGTGCAAACAAGATTTTTCACCACGCTCTCTAACGAGTTCTCGAAAGCACCGAGGATCGTTAGCTATGAGCATACCTGTCGCTTCTTTGAAAGCGAAACTCCAGAGGGGCCAAGAAGTTAGCCCACACATTCTTGACATGATTGAGAATGTCGAGAAACTGGAGGCACTTGGTTGGAAAAAAAATCGAATGAGAAGATTGTCATTTGACAGCGTTCTTCATTAATTCACGATGGTTTTGCCCTTTTCAGGGCAAATTACTATATGAATGATATGAAGAAGAGTCTTCATCAGCTCCACTCACTTCTCGTACAGACCGAGAGTGATCTAAAATTGAGTGGGAGTCTGAAACAGGACGTTCTCATGGTTGCAAACAAGGGCAAAGGTAAGGGCAAGGCTCAGGCCAACCTAGCTGTAGGGAAGCCGAAATTCAAAAGGCCAGGGCAAGGCAAGAGTGGGCCTGGTGAGACTAGCGGTAGCTCACAAGGCAAGACAAAGAGCGATGAAGGTAACGTGGAGTGGCACCATTGCCACAAGATTGGGCATTGGAGGAGTAACTGCCTCGGGTACCGTGAGGACATTAAAGCAGGCCGTGTCTCTCCTGTTGGTATGTC
>JAIUZE010040121.1:0-11835 GCA_022085475.1 Heliosperma pusillum | reverse complement strand
AAATGTACCAAAAATTTTCAAGACCAGAAAAGGACGTTTCAATTTTATGAACATTATAATCTCATATTATCGACTTTTATCGTATAAAAATCAATGAACATGCAATACATAAGTAAAAGTCACGAAATTTTTCATACAATATGTAATGCATGCATGTGAGATCATATTAAAAATTCATGGCCAGAATCAACATGCAACTATTTTTAGTTAACTTTTAACTCATAAAATGCATGTTAACTCGGTTTAAACGCCAAAAATCAAAATAAATAGCAAATCAATCCCTAAAATCACGAAATGTGACCACAAACATTTTGAGGTCAGTAGGTATACATGCACCAAAAAAATTTGTCAGAATCGTATTTTAACTCAAAATCTTTGATTTATTAGTTATCTTATAACTTTAATAAAAATGTCCAAAATGAACATGCATGCTACAAGCTAGCTCTGATACCACATGAAAGTCCATAGACCTTAATTAGACTTCTCTAATTAGTTGCTAAATTACTTGTTAATTTAGTATTTAATGATCTATGTAACATGCATGCAAATATAAAGACATTTATATAAGAGAAGAAATTTTCTCACATTGATATGGAAAATATAAGGGCACAACAAGAACTCCTTCTTGTTGTTCTTGAGCTAATAATATGGATGAATACAAATAATCCCCAAAGTAGAAGATCTCCTCTAAGTTGCACCAAGATTAACCCAAATAATCTACCCTTATTATTAACTAGATAATAAGATAGATATTATACTACTAATATTAGAATATATTACTACACTAGTAATACTTAGGAAATATTAGTATATGAGAGTTTTTAGTGAGAGGAAGGATTTTAGAGAGAAGTGTAAAATTGCACAAAATGAAGTAGTAGAAAAATGAACAATTGCTCATTATAAAGCCAATTTGGCCGGACCACTTTGTCCAAAATGGACTCTTATTTTGTTTAATTTGATCACATGCATTGGAGTGGAGTGTTGTAGTATAAGTGATGATTATTTCTACTTGATATGTCACTTTCAATTGGTAACTAAAGAGTGTTAATAAGAACAACAATCATCACCATGTAACTAGCAACATAACCGGCCATTATGGCCTAGTTTAGTCCATTTTGATTTTTGATATTTGTCTCACAAATACTTATTGATCATATGGTTAATTATCTTGTATAATTAAGTGTTAATTTGATCATATAACAATTATATGACTCAATTAAATAAATAAATGTACTTAACATTTTAAGTAATATTTTACCATTATATCAATATATAATGGGTCCCACAATGCTTAGTTAATTTATTTTACAACTCCTTGTAAATATAATTAACTAATTACCTCTATCTCAAAACCTCAACTAATTTAGTAATTTCACGATTAATTACTAAGTTAAATCTTATTTAATCGTATTAAAATAAGATATAAATTTATTAGTCAATTATCGCATAATTGAAAAATAAGTTTAATCGAATTTGAGTTCTTAACTCAATTTCTAACAATTAACTCTCGTACATATCGAATATAGGTAATGTACTAATTAACTGTATCGTATACAAATAATTAGTTACTATTTGGATTTCATCCTTTAGGTGTGACCGAAAGGGATCAGTTGATCACCGCCGTCAAACGACAATAACGTCAAACTTTAGTCAGCCAACCTTTATTGATTTACGTTAATCAACTGACTAATCATATATATATATAGTCAATAAATATCTCAATTATATTCCTTAATAAGATTTATTATGTGGCGCACTATTGTGGATGACACCTACTCCAACAAGTTTTAATAACAACAAGTATGTTAGTATACACCGTTGTTAAAGGTATGATTAGTTTTGGTGGGAAATATGTTACTACTCTTTTAATGAATTTTGAAAAACCGTTGTTATTACTTTTATTATTGTTTTTGAAAAAATTGTAATTTGTTCCCCTGCCAGTGAAAATCCTGCATAAATCAGCAGCAGTAGCAGCATTCATAAACCACTTTCAGAAGCAGCAAAATGATATATCTATATATAAATCAGAGCAATTCATGTACAGAGCAATTCATGTACAGAGCAATTCATGTACAGCAGCAGCAAAATGATATATACAACCAAAATGATCTCTTTCAGAGCAATTCATACTTACAACTTGCTCTAATTAATGACTTATACAAATTAAAGTTCCCTATCTGCTTCCAAAATAATCTAAGTTTCATTTATTCTTTCTTAACATAATGTTCAAGGAGGTATTTGCCCCACAAGTCCCTTACCTCGTCTATATTGTGCTTAGTGTACTCAGGGACATGTGGCGTGTTGATTAAATACTGCGGATAAAACAAATAAAAGACATAGATCAGTAGGGTAACAACAGTATAGGCATACATAATTAGCAACATCGATCATATATATATAGCAGAAAAGATATCAGCTCTAATGAAAAAAAGTAAATAATAGCTACATTAAACTACTAACTCTTTCTGGAATGCTGATATATCTTCGCCTAATAATCTCCAACATGAAACGACAACCGTAGTATCCACATTGGATGCTATCCGGCTGTTTAGGGACCTATTATTACATAATAAACGAAGAGACGAGAAGGCAATTACCAATTAGTTTAATGCGTAATTAAAAAAGACAGATGTATATGCGTAATTATTAGTTTAATTCACTTAATTATTAAGGTATTGTATTTGCGCGTACGTACCCCTGTTATAGTAATAAAAGTAGGGCCATCATCAGAATATTCTGTCGGTTGATTGCCGGTTGCTCTTTTCTTCTCAAAGGCCCTTTAAAAAAGGAAAGAGGCCGAAAGTCACATAAACTTACTTAATAATAATAAATGAAACTTAATATTATGTGCCAAATCATCAGTATTATAAACTTACTTAATAATCATTTTCTTAAAGGTCTCGGATGGTTGTCTATGCAAAGAGTCCAACCAAAATACTTTCTTCTTGGTCGGATTGATCGCTGCTAGCACCCAATGTCTCCTAGATCGAGAGACACATCATTATTAACAAGCACAACATGCATCATAATCAAACATATAAAAATGCAATTGTATTTGGAATCGTAATATTAATTATATATTACCCGACTTCATTATAAGGGGCAAGAATGAGCTTATTGTTTTTCGCCAATTCCGCAGCAATATAATCTATACGTTCTTCATACGAAAACATTCCGATATGCATAGATAAAACATTTGGGCACAGGAATCCGTATTGAGCAAGTGGATTATTGGTCTCGGGGATCACAACCGAGTTCAAGTACCTACATGACGGTTTTAATTACGATATTAAAAACACTATATCTTAGTCAGAATATTAGAATACTGCATGATTTAATTTATTAAGAAACTTACTTCATCCAAACATATAGGTGTTGGACATCAATCTCGGCAAGGCCAGCCCAAATGGCTAGAATTTCCCAATCCAGCATTGCTTGACGTTCTACCCCTACAATATCATGCTCGAGCGGAATAATTATTAATTGCTCGCTTGCTATGCGTCTCCCAGCCTCCTTATAAAGGTCCAGCATCGTCACCGTTCGTACTTTTTCCATGTAAACGTTCCCATCATATTTAGTATGGGATAGACTCTTGACCTCTTTCAGCTTGGGGAAATGATGCGGTGTGCTACCTTTCACAACCTACATGTGGCTAACTAAATTAAGTTGCTCTTTCAATGAGGAGGCGATAGTAGAACTTAAAATATAAAGAGAGTTGATTAAATACCTCATCAAGTTGTTGTATTGACGAGGTAGTAGAAAGATTATTGTCTATCGAGTTAGACTTATCCATGTTTTTTGTTACCGACAAAACAAAAATATAACATATAAATTTCACTATTTATGAAGGTGATGAACAAAGACAAAAGGCGGGTTAAATTAGATGTATTTTTCTAACCCCGGCTACATTCTGTTGAATTTTTTGTTCACGAGCCAGGAAAATGTGGCTATTAGGCCATTGGACAAAACAGTGAACCGCATCTGCCAGAATTAGAAGGTCGTCACGGACTGGGACGGGCAGTTTACGGGTTTCACAGCCCTTCGCGACTAGCTCTATCTCCACTTTTGCATGATTCGGCAAGAGTGGTACGCCATGAACCAAGATGGTTTCCGCTGAGTCATTGGGCTGTGGGTATATGATGAAACCCCGGGCAACACGAACCACATCCTCGGGTGATGAAGGGTCGGTGAGAATAACTACCCGCTTGTTTTTGGCCTGAAGAATACACATTATTTACTAAATACCAAAATATAATAGATATCATAAATGATCTATATTGAGTATATAATGTAAAGTTAGTTACCAGTATTTATTGTTGGTGGGTAGGCTATTATACTTGAACATGTCCAGACCAGATTTAGCACTGACAGCATATACTAACTTCTTATATTCTACATACCTCCTTATTGTCACACGTCTTCTCAGCCGGCTCCTCAAGTTGCGTCCCCTTTTCAGAGTTATTTACCTTATAAAATTAATTAACCAATCAAAGGCATGCAATGGCTGCTGGAAAGAACAAATGCAGAGGTTCAAAATGGTTAAGTCGTATTTACCTTATCGGCTTGAGGTATCAAAACCTCAGCAGAATTAGGTACCTCACCCGTCTCCTCAAGTTGCGTCCCCTTTTCAGACTCATTTACCTAATGAAATAAACCAATCAAAGGCATGGCTGCTGGAAAGAACAAATGTAGAAGAAAAAAGAAGAAGTCATATTTACCTTATCGGCTTGAGGTATTAAACCTCGGCAGCAGTAGGTACCTCATCCATCTTCTTAGCCGTCTCCTCATGTATTGGCAAGGTAGTAGTGTCATCCTCTTAACAAATCTGTTGCACTACCTCACCCTTTTTAATGACATCCTCCATCATCTTCGGAAGGCTTGCCTCCAGAATTCATCTTCAGTATCACGGAGGCCAATAAGTGAACCTGCACGCCCAAAATGTAGAATCAGCATTTTGTTAAAACAATAACATGTGAATTTTAAATGACAATAACAAATGGTACCATGTCAGCCTTCCCCTTGTTTTTCTTCTTCTTGTTCGAGCTAGTTGTCCCATAATATTTCGTGACTCCGACATGTAATGAGACGCCCCTCAATCGACCTGGATGCTCGGGACGGCCGATCGCTCTAGCAAGAACGTCGTCACGACCACTCGGAGTGAATTTCCCTTCCGCAACCTCCTTCAAAACATTCTCCTATAATATATTAAATAAACTTAATTTTATTTTTGTTACTAAAATAAATAGATAGTCAGACATACAAGAATGGAACAATAAAGTTATTAAAAACCCGTCTTAATAAAATAATACTTACTATGTTGGCCAAGACTTCCTGATCATATTCGTTACATGTTCGGGATCCTTTAGGCGTGTGCCTTTTGTTATAAGTTACTTGCCGATTCAAGTCGGTCACACCCTTTGACACCTACACATTAACTCAAAAATAATATATGTATACATGTATATCAAGTCCAAGTATGATTAAAAAAATCTAATATATAGATGCCACTTACGAGATTTTCTTCTATCAATCTGTAACCGCCTCGAGAACCATAATATACCCCCCGCTTCTGTGAGATGTTAGCACGATTTCTGGCGCTAACGCTCTTCAAATCATATAAAATCGCAAGTAGATGAGACATTTAGAAAATTATAGATACAAGTAGAGTTTTAGAAAAATGTAACCTGAAACTTTTAGAAAAATGTAACCTTAAGTAGAGTTTTACAAAAATGTAAACATATGACATGGATACTTAACCTGAAACTTTTCAGTAGCTCGTTTCGACTTATAATTATCCCATTGTTGCTGAGTGATGTGGGGGTACTTTGTCGGTGGGCTCTTATGCATCTGCCCCGTCTCCTTGTCCACATACAAGTGTAATTTGGCAAGGTCACACCTCCACTGCCTTAAGACTGCCGCTGCCTTACGTCATAGATACTTATCATGGCAGTCTGGAATATCGAAAGCTTCCTGCATCATCATCATATATACTAATAAGCGGCTGTCTAATATCATACCTTTACACGAACCTTTATACGGCTTCCTGCCTTATGTAATAGTAACTTATGCAAAATAAAATGGTGTTTAGCTAAAGATATTATCATACCTTTATACGTTTCAAGAGTAAGTTCTGCAATGCAGGATTTATATTCCTGAAATCATATAAATCAATAGGCACAAACTGTTTGGTTGTAACTCCAATCCAAGTGGATAAATGGCCAGCATTTGGACCAGTAGGAACACCTTTCACACTCCATTTTATTTCCATCGGCTTTTTTGCCGCTATAGCTGCAAGGGCTGCATGGCACTTCGAAGCACCCCTCTCACCAGGCTTATCCCCCTTATCATTGTTTTCTACTCTTTTCCGTTTTTCACCCATGATAATCCTAAGACACTAAGACCTTCAAAAGAAATAAAATAGTAACGGAACAGAGTCATGCATACATCGATTCTAAAACCCTAAGACCTTGAAATGAATGAAATAGTAACTGAACAAATAAAGAGTCATGCAGAGATTCTAAAACTCTAAAAACTTAGAAAGGAATGAAACTAGATGATAAAGAGAACGATAAATAGAAAATGAAAACAAAAAGATGAACTTCAATCTTAAAACCCTAAAGATGAAACACAAAAATTATCTGATAATGAAAATGAGAACATGATGATGATAAAGAGAACGAGCAGGATGATGATCAAGAGAACGAGGAGGATGATGATGATAATAAATAAAAAGATTTGTGTTGTAAACGAGGATGATTGTAAACGAGGAGGATGATGATGATAATGTACGTGTGTTTAATTTACTCTATAGGATTGTAAATTATTTTTTATTAAGAGAAACCAAAGCGTTTCTTACCATAATGTTTGAGAAACTATTGACAACAGTTATACTAAAAACCACCGTTGTTATAGAGTAATGACAACGGTTAAAGAACACCCGTTGTAGAAAGTAATAATACTATGACAACGGTTTCATTAATATGACCCGTTGTTGAAAGTAATAACAACGGTGGTATTATAAAGAACCGTTTTTATAGATTATGTATTTTTTTTTAAATTTTTCAGATACGCGCGCGCGGTATTAAAATTTGAGGCACGAAAATAAGTTCATTAATTACGTTTAATTTAATTAACTTTGCTCTCAATTTAATTTAATTTATTTTACTTTGCTCTAAATTTGTATATTATAGGCGTAAGTTACGTTTAATTATTAGCTCGGATCGGGTTTGGCCTGGGAATCAATTCCGATCGGGTTAGAATCGGCGGGTTTGTAATTAATATCTTTATCGATCGGGTTATTATTATTAGTTTGGGACGGGGAGCGAGGGTCCTTTCGACTTTCATGTCTGTTTCGGGAATGTTTATAATTGGGCGGGTCGTCGATAATTTCCGGGTCAAGCGGATGTGGTATATATATATCGAGTCTAGTGATTCTCGCGAATCGGGTCATTTTATTTTTAATTAAGGTACTGGTTATTATAATCATGCATCACTAGCTAACCTGAAACTGATCAGGTGGCCAGTTACGGATCGGGCAATCCACTATCTAGAGCTAGTAGCTACTTCGGGTCGATCGCTTTTGGGTCGGGGGCACGTGTCATTAACCTCGTACTACTTTGCAATAATATTGATGATAATATTGATGATATATAATAATGATGACTTCCGTATCATTAACCTCGTACTACTTTGCAATAATAACAGATTCATCAATGCACATGCAAGTATTATATATACACGTCAATGTTTCCCAAATTAAATAATGGGGTCTATCGACTTCGTTCAAGTACGCTAAAAGGGACGGATATATTGATGCATATATATATATGCTCAAATTAATTAAAAAGGACGGTTTATTGCTTTTTTACCACCTATATATAATATATACATTATTGGGTACATACGTTTTATCAACAAATAAATGGTTAATAGGCCATATTCCGATCTGGTTAGATTCGTAGGGTATGTAACTTTACCGGGTTAGTTTAATTGGGTCAGCGAGCGAGCGAGGGCCGTGTCCTTTCGGCTTTCGTGTCTGTTTATTCGTGTGTCTGTTCATTTAATTTAATTTAATTCGATCATTTAAATGTTAATATGCTAGCGGATGAGGTTATATATCGAGTCGGGCCGTTTTTGCATCACAAACCTGAAACTGTCCGACCCAAAATTAATTAGCTAGTATCGGGTTATTTAATTTAATTCGATAGAAATCTTTATTTATTATCCGCGTGATGATTAATAAGTATCATTTTCGGGTCGGATCACTTTTAATTATTAAGTATCATTATTAGTATACGTGTGTTACTTCAAAATAACCCTTAACCCTAAACCCTAAACCCTTTTTTATATATATATATACTTATAGTAGATTATCGCTATTGATCAAACATCAAAATATTGAACATCAACGGAATTAATCATATCAATTCAAACACTTTAAACAACATTCTTTCTCATTGATTTCATTAGGAATAACCTAGATTTTATATTACAGTACATTACATTCATCCGACATCAAATAAATAAAGATGTTAAATAATCCGGAACAATTCCGGTTAAGAGTAAAAAGCTTTTCTCACACTGCCACCAACAATCCGGAACAATATTGATGATACTGATGACTTCCGGATCATTAACCTCGTATTTTGCAATAACAGATTCAATGTATGCAAGTACACGTCTTGCATGTGGAAATAAGGTAGGACGGGTACAACTCAACATATCTCTTGCGGCATCCAACCTGCGAGTATCAGGCCGACGTGGGTAGCCAGAGGACGATGATGATGACGACGCTTGGTTGACAAGTCGGACTGCTTCAAGCCTCTTAATCCAATAATCCCTTCGATGTTCAATGGATCCTTTAATCAATGGGTGATGATCAACGGGAACTACGGCAAGAGCCTCCTCCTCATCTGCAATCAATTTTGTAAGGGTCGTCTCATCGTTGGGAAGGTTAACTGCTGCCATTGATGATGTTAATTTTTGGAGTAATTAATTAGGGTTATGTAATATTTAAAGGAGGGGTTTTGAGGCTATATTTATAGAGAGACTTAGACTAAACTTGTTAGCTTTGGTCATTCAGTATACAGTGGCCATGTGTTTGGTTGCATGTTCTTGTTTTGAGGCTGTATTTATAGAGGGGTTATGCTGCCATTGATGATGTTCAATGGATGCTTTAATCAATGCTGGTTCTGCTATTACAGTTGTTCTGCTGTTGTTTATTCACGGGTTGGGACTGCAATATCTTTTAATTAAAAATAATAATATTGATAAATAACAACGGTTATTCGTTAAAAAAACCCGTTGTTATTACTTTCCACAACGGTTTTGATGACTACAACCGTTGTTATAGAGTAATGACATCGGTGCATCATAGCCGTTGTGATAGAGAAATAACAACGGTTATTTGTTAAACAACCGTTGTTATTACTTTCCACAACGTTGCATATTACAGTAAGTGCATTGACTGCATAGGAAATGTAACTGCATATATACATTCACACATTTACTTAATCAATAACGTACTGCATGTGAATGTATAGTCGTTTTGGGATTTGTAAATGCATGCATGTGAACCAATGCATGCATGTGAATCAATAATTGCATGTGACTCAATAACTCTAATCAATAAATCTCTATAATTACAGCCTCAATACAAGGTTATCAACCACATACAAAATTTCCCAACTCCAATCAATAACATATTTGCTAAACCATACAAAATTTCCCAGCCTCAATACTAACAAAATGTCTGAAACTTTTACTAAACCATATGCTTGCATAATGAAACAAATCCTTCTCGTTTTCGTGTTTGGGATGAGGGATGCTCATCGTGCGTCCGCATTCAAACTGGCAAGAATTTTTGACAAGGCCGGGCATGGGGGAAAAGATTTTATTAAGAGCACGGACCACCAGCCTGGGCCATATCTATGGGTGGCTTCCGAACATGACCGTGACCGTTTCCCAAATGGGGTCGACCTCGTTGAAGTGACCCAGGTAGAGCAGTGGGAAGGGTTGGTTCTGGCCGAGGCTGACCCGATTGATGCATATGCTCTAGCGTTGGCAGCTATCCGGGAGATTTACCCGGACTCAATTTAGTTTGTTGTTGTTGTTGTTTGGTTGTTGTTGTTTGGTTGTTTTGGCGCCATTTGTGTGTGGCGCCGTTATTATTTAATAATATTAATGTTGATACGTTAGTTTGTCTTTTGACTTAAGTTTAGAAGTAATTAAATTAATTCAATTCAAAGTTATTCAATCGATAAAGCAAAATTAGAATTGAACTAATTCAAAAATTCAATAATAAACGACATTCAGAAAATCCACAATTCAATAATAAGAATTGAACAATCTAGCTAGAAAATATTAATAAGAAATAGTTGATAAAAATAATACCTGATTAATAAGGGAGATGATGACAGAAAGACGATTAGTGGTACAGTATGATCGCTTTGTGATAGAGTTTTTGTGTTGCAGTACAGTCGTATTACTAGTGTTGTGTGTTTTCTTCATATTTATTTACAAATATTGACAACGGTTATTATAAACAAACCGTTGTGATAGACTAATGACTACGGTTAAAGTAGTCTACCCGTTGTAATTAATAAACACTATGACAACGGTTTGTGATTAATAACTGTTGTTATAAGCAATCACAACGGGTATATTTACAACAACCGTTGTTGTTGCTTACCTTTATTTTTTTAATTATAATTAGAGACAGCAATATCATAAGCACTATACACTGCAATAATAATCAGCAGAAACCAAAAAAGACAGCAATATCATAAGCACTATACACTGCAATAATAATATCAGCAGAAACCAAAACATGGAGACTGTATACTGAATGACCAAAAGCTAAATAATTTGTGAATCTTCAACAATGACCAAAGCTAACAAAAACTCAAGACAATACACTGAATGACTACACATCTTGAACTTGCTATAAATTTAGAAAAGAATACTCACTGCAAATAAACCAAACCAAAACCATCAAATTACTTATCTATTTTTGAAATGTCTCAAAATGTTGCTCGTCCATATCACTGTGTCCTAATGAATGCCCCAGGCCATTTGGACGATGGAAAATTTGTTGCCAAAAGCTTTACTCCTTTGAGGAATAAGCTTATTGAGCTGGGATACTCGGTCAGCAGAATTAAGGCATAATGGGCGCCTTGGGGATTCAAAGGGATACTTGTGACAACCCTCGCGAATGCGGAAATATAAAACATACAAGCATGTGAAGTAAACTGCGGAAATACGGTATTTTAAAAACCTTTATACATGCAAGATAGAAAAATACGAGGAGTGTCAAAATATTACAAACTAAATAAAAATACCACAAGAGACGTAGTCTCTCAAAGTGTTAACAAAAGACAAACTAATTAGCAACTAGCTAAACAACGTCTAGAGGTGTTTCATCCAGGGACAACGCCCGCTAGCTCACACCCGAACCCAAAAGAGCATAAGCAAAAAGCCATCCATGCAAGCAACCTGTTCATTCATGAAAAACATGAACGCCACAATCAGTGGGGAGTAACTCCGGGTTCTCCCAGCCATATCACATTAAACGTACATAGAAAGAAATACAAAAGTAGAGCATGCATACAAATAGATATACATGTGAGAAACGATAAGAATAGATAGGCAATTCGATAATTAAAGATAAGAGCATATGGAATACAAATCCAAATCCATCATGTTATACAAAGACTCGGGGAAGACACTCTTAGGCAACCGAATACGCTCACTAGGGCTTGCATCTCACCGTTAGCGGTATAAGTTTGATAAGATTGAGACTCGACAAAAAAACCATGCCAAGTCATGCAATGATCA
>JAIUZE010040115.1:0-10085 GCA_022085475.1 Heliosperma pusillum | reverse complement strand
AAGCCAAAAATTACCAGAAGAAGCTCAGTCTCAGTCTTAATGATAGGATATATCACACACCTATGCAAAGATAAATTTCCCTAGACACAAATAAATGTAGTACGAGGGGACGAACACAAGGAGACGGGAATTTCGTTATTATGAAATGCTATGAATGGACTACTATCAAAGTCGGTTTAACGGTTTGGTTTGGTTTGATGTTTAGCTAACTATGATGCAAATCAAATAATATTAAAAGAGTCTAGGGGAGTCGGGTCACTCATGCAAATACGTAAATGCTCATGTTAAACATATGAATTCTTAATATTGTTAATTTGTTTAGGCTAAAGACATCCATCTCTCGATATTAGTGACAACCTTAGGTCGAGTCCTAGAGAACTTTCGTTATGACTAGAGTCGCCCTACGACACATGCTTACTCTAATCCGATTCCGTGCCTCTCGACTTGTAGAATGAATTAACAAATTTAATCAATGCAATTGGTCAAATAACAAAGATTAACAAACAATACAAGCATGTGATAGAAACAATTTACCAATATTAGTTCATCCTTATTTTAACATTTACAACTTACTAATTATGCATGGCTTCCTTTAATCCCTAGACAAATGAAACTACTCACTCATGTTGATGTTTAGACTAATAGTATTTGATATAATAAGCATGATGAATATGAAATTATAAAGGAAAATAACTTGCTAATAAAATGTGCTACACTAAGTGAAATGAAACTAACAATTCTAGTGTGGATAACAATGAAACTATGATTAACTAAATGTTACGATTAACTAAATGATTTGTAAGGTAAATGACGCAAATGAATACTAACATAAAACTAGAATTAGGATTACCGCAATAGAGAAATATAACTCGGAAATGAAGAACGAATAACCCAAATACTTGAATGGAAAGATTGCAATACAACTTCAAAATGTAACCAAATGTTTGACAAAGTAATAACTAAATGTTTAACTAATTATGAAACTAAGAAAAACTTGTGTGCTTAAGCTAAAGCTATGAAAGATATGTGTAAGATGAGTAAAAAATATGATCAAAGATATCCCTAAGTGTCGAAGTCCCTCTCCTTTATATAGGGAGAGGGACTTGAAACGGTTGTGATCACAGAAGCCAAGCCCCGATCGGGGCCTCCTTAATCCGGGTGCATTTGCTTAAATGCACCATTTAATGCCTAAAGAATCCTAAGCTATGCCTTTAAACACCTTAATTCTCCGGTTAATTGCATAGTTTAAGGTTTCCTTGAGCATCTAAAGGAGCATCATATGCTTGAGTTTGTGGGCTCCTTGCTTTGGGCTTCATTTTTGGTTTTGCATTTCAATCCATTTCACAAATCTTCATGTTTGGCTTGTCATTCTCCTTTCATGGTCCATTTTGCTTCCATTAGCTTGTTGGACTTTTGGTGCTTGCTAATTGTGTTAGGAAAAAGCCTCTAAATGCTTAGATTCCTACAAAACATAGCAAAAACGAGCAATGCACCTCGAACACGTAATTAGCTCACAAAAATACTAAACAAAGTATAATAATCATGTAAAATCGAGCTAAATTAGGGAGTAAAATCATATAAAAACTAGACATATCACTTAGCGAGTTATTTAAGACAAGTTGAATTTCAGCTTAGGAAGCCAGTAACTGAGGAAGTCATCTTGCGCAAGTTAGGCATTAAAAAGGGAGAAGTTTGGCTCGAAAGACGAGCAGAAAAGGGGAAGAAGGAGTAGGCCACAAAGGTACTGGGATCTCATCGTCCGCGGTTAGAGCCACTATCCGCGGTTGGATCAAAAGATTACAAGCTGAAATCTACATTCATCACAAAGATACATTTCTAATCTCAAGAAATCAACAAAAATATATGGTCAATTTCTGCCGATAACTTTGAAGTATTGCTAATAAATCCTTGATTTAACCCTTCTTTAACTAAGACATGACTGAAATAAGTTCTCCTAGGCTAAGATGGAGAACAAATTAAATTCGAGAAAATAGACTGAGCATCTACCTTTAGCAAATCCCTTCTTGTTTAGGTCTATTTAAAACCAATTTAGATCCTCTTTATTTCTTTTCCTTTCTTTTACCTTTCAACGGTCTAGATATTATTCTGAAACGACTTAACGGTCATAATATCAAGTAATGGATAGTGATGTGAAGGGACGAAGCTCGGGGTAAAGTCGAAACTTTCGTACTTCAAAGAAAGTATGTAACCATAAATATATATTATACAAATTAGGGCATAGTTAAAATATTCGATGCGGTTTTAATTAAACGAATTTCCGGGTAAACGGTACGAATTTTCGGGTATACAGGATACGATTTTTTAAAAATCAGATTGGTTCCGGGTTGGGAAAATAAAACCCTGGTATACGATTTTTGACCCGGTTCAATTAAAAATAACAAACAAAAAAGTTATATGTGTAACTTTGTTTTCTATTTGGACTATTAGTGTGGAACTTTGTGGACTAACCTTTGTATGTGAAACTTGTAATGTCTACAACAAAATTGGTGGGAGACAAATTGAATGAGAAACTCATACACTCCATTTTATTAGCTAGAGGGGTATTTTTAGTACTTTTAGCCTTTTAGTGTATTTGTCCTTCTTTTGTACTCCCTCCGTCCTAGTCAATTGTTGTTATATATTTTTTTTTGGTGTTTCAGTCAATTGTTGTCCTTTCTTTATTAAGGAGTTTTTTAGCAGTAATTTGACCCCAAATGGGATTATTGTTCATTTGCCATCCACTAAGTATAATAACAAATGATCTCCTACCATTTCCTTAATCTTTATGCCAAAATGAAATGACAATACTTGATCAAGACAGATGTAGTAGCTATATAAGCAAGTAATTAGAATTATGTAGGACATCAAAGAACTTTATGAAGAATGTATGAGATTTATCTCATTTGGTTAATAGAATTCTAGTGTTAATTACATTGCAATTCTGTTAAATTTGGGTGGTCTATCAATCTTTGATTGAACATTTGCATTTTCTATCTTTTTTCCTTCCGCTTTTTATTTCGATTGCATAAAAAACTTTGCAGGTTTGCACTTTGACATTTTACTACAGACTTTCCTAGTGAGTTCGATCTTCACTTTCACGATATAGCTCTTTGATAGTTTAGTTGAGTAAATAAATACTCCCTCCGTCGCGGTCAATTGTTATCTTATTTCTTTTTAGGGTGTCTCAGTGAATTGTTGTTCTTTTGTATTTTAAGAAGTTTTTCTATGAGCAATTTGATCACCCAATGGGACTAGTGTCAACTTATCATCCACTAAGTGGAACTACAAATGAATACCTACACTTTCCTTGTCTTTGTACCAAAATAAAAGGATAACAATTGACCGAGACGGAGGGAAGAGAATATACATTTACTTTAATAAGACAAACGAGTTTTATCCGGTCATATAGTCACCATTCATCTGTCACTTAATTATCTTACAAAATAAATTTAATACAAAGTATTCCATCAAATACGAAGTATGATTCATAATTTAATGTGATAATACACGTTAACACGTATGTTCAAGTGTTGCACGAGCTATTTGTGCAAGTCTATATAACGTACGAGGCAGTGGATCTATCATTATTGTGTCCTACAAACCAAAGAATAAGTAGTTGAGGTAGGCAACTTCCTAACTTCCTCTCCACTGATTTATTTTTTTCCATGATAGATTGATTATTGTAGTCCCACCCCCACATGTTGTTAACTACCCTCAATATTCCTCATTCTTGTTGATCTCAAATTATATTATTGAATTGCAATATGCCACCCAAATAAAAATTAATTATAATGACATTTTCTTTCACCATCAAGATTAGTATGTAGAACTAGTGTTTGTTGATATTCCATGTTATAACAAGAAGAACAACAACAAGGGAGTCTAAGAGAATGTGCAGCCAAGTGGCGGGAGCAAGATTGAAATTGAATCTAGGGGGTGGGGCGCGATGAAATGTTAGGGGGGGGCAGGATAACGGACTATTTTCATAAAAAGGTACATATAAAAAAAATTTTCGAAAAAAAATTTCGCTGAAAACCTTTCAAAAATTTCAATCGTCAGGGGGGGGCGAACCGCCCTGCTAGCCCCCCCATAGCTCCACCCACTGTGTGCAGCCGGTGGGACGTACCAGATTTCCCTACAATTTTTTAACCCAAAAATAAAGTAATTAAGGATAAATAAATATAAGGGGGACATAAAAAAACTAATGAAAGTTATACATAGTGTTTAAGTGGCTTAGTTACAAATGATTTTTGTACAATAAGGCCTGTTCCTTTGGACTTAATTGAGTTCTTATAATCGTTCAGCTCTATTAAGTTCAGTTCAGTTCAGTTCAGCTCTATTAAGTTCAGTTCAGTTCAGTTCAGTTCAGATTACTTTTATTTCAATTTTATTATGATTATTATTCTTATCATTGTCATTATTAAGTTAATTCATTTAATATTGTTATTATTATTATTATATTTTTAAAATGTTATTTTATTACTATTATATCACCGTTATAATTATTCTTTATATTATTATATTTATGTTTAATATATTTATTTAATTATATTATTACGATTAATGGAAATATTAGTATTATTAATATTGATTAATATTATATTTTATATTTTATTGATGTATTCATTATTATGAATATTATTAGAAAAATATTTATTATTATTATTATTAATATTATTATTAATAATAGTAATAATAATAATAATAATTATTATTATTATTATAATGTATTAATATATTATTATTAGGCCTATTATTATTATTATTATTAATTATATTTACTTTATTACTATTTATATTATTTATATTTTTGTAGTTACTATTGTTAATATATTTATTACTATATTATATTGTTATTAATAATGTTATCATTTATATTAATATTCTTATATTATTGTTTTATTTTTTTATACATCTGATTAGATTATTATTAAATAATATTAATATAATATTATTATTAATAATGAACTATATTATTATGATATTAATTATTATTATTATTAATTATATTTTATATTTTATATTATTGTTTATATTATTATATTATTATATTATACTTATCATATTTATTTTTTAGTTACTTAATTTTATATATTTATTACTATAATTAATAATGTTATCATTCATATTAATATTATATTACTATAATATTTTTTTTATATCTTATTTGATTATTATTATTAGATTATATTAATAAAATATTATTATTACTAATGATTAATAGTAATAATAATAATAATAATAATATTGTTATCTTTTTATTATTTCAATTCAATTCAGTTCAGTTCAGTTCAGTTCAGCTCCATTAAGTTCAGTTCAGTTCAGTTCAGCTCCATTAAGTTCAGTTCAGCTCTATTCAGTTCAGTTCATCCCCATTAAATTCAGTTCAGTTCAGTTCAAACAAATTCAGTCCAAAAGAACAGAGCCTAAGACTCAAATTCTAAACCTAATATCCACATTATTTCGTTGCTTTTACAAAATATTATTTCTTAAAAATGATATATAGGGCCTCATTTTTAGATGTCGCATAAGGGGCCTATAAATCTCCAAGACGGCGATCGGCTATGATTTCTTACCTTTTTCTAGCTTTCTCTTCATTGGGACAATTGGAGCTGAATGTTGTCATGTTCAAGCGGATTCAAAAATTTCATGTGTCTCAGATGTCGGGGCACGTGCTGTTGTTCACATTTTTACTAGACTTAGCTTTGCTATTGTCAAGGGAGTGGGAGCTCAGATACTATCTCAGGCCCACTAACTTCTTAAGAATTTGTTTTTATTCTACAAGAAAAATAGTAACAATAATAGTGTTTTTTTGTTTTTTTCTATCCATCAAAATTACTCTTTATTAATCTATATCCGAGTTAAGCAAGATTAATAATTATCGCTACTCTTTATATTACATTTTTAGAAACCAAACTTAGATGTACACCTTTAGTTAAACTAGCTTACTAGCTAGTAATATTTTAGAAAAGGATAGGTGCGAAATAGCAGGGTACGGTGTAGCGTTACATGACTTACATCTAGTAATATATTTTTATAGCTTTATAATAAATAATTTGAGATGAAGTATACAATTTATGAAACATTATTGTAAAGTTTATGATCTTCTTTATATAAATATTGAGCTAAAAAATTATAATAATTTGATACTCAGAAACAATACCTATAAGCTTAATTAGATTCACTTTTGATGTAAAAAACTTAAAATATAATTCAAACATTATGAAAACTTGAAAAAGATAGATATAAACTCAATTACATTTTATATGATTGTACAATACTCAATTAGAAGAAGAAATAGCGTTGTAACGAGAGAAATGAAGATTCGTGCATGGTAGAGTGGTTCTTAATTGTAAATTAGGCGGTATAATTAATGTATAAAATAAATCAATATATAGCCGGTGTATATCCCGTGCATTTTGCACGATATTTTAGATTGTAGAGTATAGAGAGTTTAACAATTATACCAATACTATTTCACTACAATTTGAATTTACTTTCGAACCTAAAATAAGAGTGATAGTTTAATTGAGACTGTTTTAATCAAAAAGTTATTTATAAAAAAAATTTAAAATAAGAATGTTATTTTGCCTTACAATACCTATGGTTCTTTTTTATTCATATAAAATCTTCCAATGAAGTATTTGATTATTATTTTAATGTCTATCACAATATACGGAGTAACAAATTTTAAAGATTTGAGGCTATACCTTCTAGACTTCGAGCATGTCACTCTTTTGTAAATTACCTCGTATACGTGGTTTGCACTTTGCAGGATATCACGTATACTCGAAAGTGACAAATACACAATAATTTACTTATTTGAATAATATTTATACAATATCTTAAATATAATAATATTTAAGATATGTAAGACACATCCTTATACTTTAAAAAGAAGCGGGGAGAGTTTGCGTAATTTGGAAAGACAAAATTTACCCCTTTTACGAGTACGACACATCCTCAGTGTTCTCATTATTTTGTGGACACCTGCCTGCATATGTGTTCATTATTTGAGCTCATCTTTCTGTTTTAAACCTTCACAGCCATGGACTATTTCTTATATTGTCCACTTTCCATTTAAAAAAATTGCTTCCATCATATTCAGTTTACTCCAGTATGTTTCAATTTTTAATCAGCAAATCCGATTGTTGTTTTGGTTAGTTAAGAATCCAACTGTACTTATATTCACTGGAGTTCGTTTTCTACTTAAGCACTCGTGTGCTCTGATTTTGTATTTGCGGTGATTTTTGTTTACTAATTCTTAATATTTGCTCTTACTTATGATGTTTTTGAAAAAATATTTTGTATTGTACTAAACAATCAAAACTGTTTATTTTGATTCACAACATATGCTGATGATTTTGTCTCGACCGAGCTTTACTTTAAAATCTGATCCTTATATGTGAAGCACCGAAATAAATTATATCCCATTTGATCTGTGTTTACTCCCTCGTCATAATTCATTTGTTTTACATCTACTTAAAATACCCTCCCAAATTATAGAAGGAAACGAATGGTGAGGACGTATTGGAGGTATTTAAAAATTATATTCGAATGAACTTTATGAGGAGTTTACTGCGATAGTTGTGAAACTTGGGGAGTAAGCAAAATTCTCAAACCAAACATTTGTTAATTTGATTGCATGTTTGTCTTTTTGAGCACTAGATATGAACACTAATTTAGTGGAGGATGTTTATTTCGAATCTGGTTTTGAATGTATGTGCTTTACTATAGTTGTCAGAGAAAACGTAGCATAGGTTTTCTTTCATGCATGCTTAAGTGTTTGACAAAAGGTAGCCAAAGACATATGTATGCCTTGCATTTTTACGTTAGCTAACTATATTGTTGTCTGCTTTAAACAAGGCTGCCAAGTAATGCCTTAAATAACTAAAATAGCGTTCTAGGTGTTCAACTTCAAGCTTTCCTACTTGTGCGCGGCAGGTGAACTCGATGTAAACAACGTAATGTATAGATTAGATTTTATAAAAGTTACTCATAGTATATTAGAGATGTCAAAGTTTTGAGTTGGGTATTATATACATGGTTCAATTATATCACTTTATTGTTGCTTTTCCTTTGAATGTATTGACTTCGGTGCAATAATAGGGAGTATATTGTACATTGTCTTACTTGGATACTCCCTATGTCTTAGTTATATTTAAATGTCATTCTCAAAAAAGGAAAACAAATAATTTCCATTGACGAAGTTTTACAGCTTGGTGATGAAAGTTCTTTTAATTTTGATGTTTTTTGCGTGTGTTATGCAGCATTACTAGGAATATACTCCCCCCCGTTGCAAAACATATGGCATTTTAGCTTTACTCCAATTCCTTAATATTGTACAATTATTATGTGGTTTTTAATCCAATTCTTTAATATGTGCGCATTTTTCTAAAATGCCTTACATTTTGGAACGGAGGGACATGAGTACTTCGTATGTCATTATGTCCCCGAATCAGTTCAGGTGTGACAAGGCATTGCAGTACAGAAAAACATGCATTTGTAGTGGTCGACATAATAACATCGCTGACTACCAACAACATCCGTTCTGTGACAGCTCGCACTGCCTCGTTTCTCAACGCTCATGCCAGTCACATGTACTCGTAATTATTTAATACTTCAATGAAGTATGGCTGCTTCCCTCATTCAGTTCTTTTCTTAATTTGTATGCAATGATATTATCAACAGACATATTTTATTTTAGTGTTGATTACACTGCAGTTTGTTAATTTGTACTAATATTTCGTGATGATTTGTAAGTATGTTTGCTTTGTTTGTGTTTAGCTTATGGAAGTCTAATAATGGACAAGGATGACATTCAAAAGGAAATTATGAATCTCTGAAGAATTCATCAGACCCTAATCCTACTATCGGACTCGACAAGTAGAGAATGACAGTACAATGATGTACAATCTTCATTACTTGGTAGGTATACAAATATACAATTTGTTAAGGGGTACTCCATCTGAGTCTTTGGACTTGCCCCATTTGTGCATAGTTCTCCTCACAACTGTTTACGAATGAGGGAATTCCAAGAAATTGGATGATGTATATATTTGGTGAACGTAAACAAATTACGTAAGGCGATTTTTCCACAAGAATTGTTGGAAAAGAGCTTATTGTTTGACAAAAAAAACCTATAATTATTTTTTAGTGACTACCATACTTTATGGGCGGATCAACGTGTTTTGATGGATGCTTTTCTATGGTTTCATATTTTCGTATCCGTCATGACGGTGGACCTCTATTGTGCGCTGGAATCACATAACCTATAAGGTATCGAAACATATTGGTTATGTCTAGGAGCCTTCACATTATTTAATACAATGATGGTTATCAAAGTAGTGTTTGGCAGGAGTATTTCACAAATCGGCTTAAGCTGCCATGATAGTTCAAGCCAAACGAGTAGTCAACCCCTTCCAAAGGCTCTGCCATCTTAGCCATCCTCCGTGACTTCAAATTCCACCTAGCCTGTAACCCCTTCCAAGGTGTGAACTTGTGCTTTGAGTTGTGCTAATTTTGTTTTTTTTTTTTGTTTTTTTGTGTCATCTGGCAAAAAAAAAAAGAGGATAGTTGTTCATTCCTTTGGTAGTTCCAATCTCAATGATATCAAGGACTTGCTATTCTTTAGTTTTAGAGTATGATGACTTGTTAATTGTTAAATAGTTGGAATTTTTAGTGCCCTTTTGGCGCTGAGATGCAAAATTGTCATGTGTACGACTTGCTCTTTCTCATTAGATGCTATATAATCATCCCTAAACTCAAGTTGTGGTTTCTCGTTGACTTTCCTCACAGAAAATGGGAACATACACCAGTAAGTACACCAGAACTTGCCAATGTTGTGAACTACCTTTTGATATTTACACCAGAACTTGGCTAGGCTATGAACTACCTTTTAATAAAGAGTCGGGATTGCTAAAATTTTATTGTTGTATCTAAAATTGCTAGATTAGATCGTAAGACTATTAAATTGTCTTGTTTTTTAATACTCGTTTTATCTGTCTACTCCATTCATTATTTCTCGTTTAGTCTCCTCCTCCATTTCCTTGCTGTTTTTTCTTTCACATATCCAATTATCTAGC